>CAUYQV010037802.1:0-12306 GCA_963574575.1 Galagoides demidoff
ATCCCCTTTCATTTGAGTGGCCTTATATAAAAAAATCAATAACTTATAAGCTCTGTCTCTAAAAAACATTTTCAAATGTACACATAGAAATGGTTACAGAGGGGTGGTGCCTGTGGCTCAAGGAGTAGGGCACCGGCCCCATATACCAGGGGTGGCAGGTTCAAGCCTGGCCCTGGACAAAACTGCACAAAATAAATAAATAAATGTTAAAAAAAAAAAAAAGAAATGGTTACAGACAGTAAGATTTTTGGGAAATATCGTCCATGTCCACATCCTCTTGTAATTGCTGTTCCACTTTCTCTTCCAACTTCTTTCCTTCGCCTGCACGAGGGGCTCGGTTAAGATGGATGTTTTGCCTGACTTCCTGGATATCCTGGACTTGCTTTAGTTCTTTATTTTCCTTCAGTCTGTTCATTATAAATTTAGCCTGGCGTTTCTGTTTGATCTCTTCAACTCTCTTCATCGCATTAGTAGTTTTATTCCATAGCTCTCTCTGGTATTTGACAGGCTTGTTTCTATGTTTTTCAAATTCAAATATATTATCCACTGTAACTTTCCCGAATGCTTTTGTCCACCTGACCTTGCAAGGATTGCGCTTCTTTTTAAAGTTTTTTTCTTTTTTTTTTTTTTTTTTTTGCAGTTTGTGGCCAGGGCTGAGTTTGAACCTGCAACCTCCAGCATATGGGGCCAGTGCCCTACTCCTTTGAGCCACAGGCACCACCAAAAGTTTTTTTTTTTTTTTTTTTGAGGTTTTCGGCAGGGACTGGGTTTGAACCCACCACCTCCGGCATATGGGGTTGGCGCCTTACTGCTTTGAGCCACAGGCACCGCCCTTCTTTTTAAAGTTTTTATGACATTTTGAATTTACAAAATCCGAAGACCTTGCAATTAGGCCCCAAACAGAAATAACACTTCTCCATAAACATGTTGGACTCACCTGCTGACCAAAACTAAGCTTGAGAGGAAGTGACAGGGCCTGACTAATTTCTACTGCCTTTAAAGACTCAGCTGAGGCAGAGTCACCTCCATGAAGCTTTCCTTGCTATGCACCTCCTTGCCAGGCTGGCTCTGGCTGAGGACACCAGGAATGCAGACAGCATCTTCCCAGGCATAGGCAGAACTGAAACTTAGAAAACATTTTTTTTTTTTTTTGAGACAGAGTCTCACTTTGGTACCCTTGGTACAGTGCCATGGTGTCATGGCTCACAGCAACCTCAAACTCTTGGACTGAAAAGAAAAAAATCGCTGGCTTGTGACTTTCCTAGCCTTTGGTCTCCCTTCTTTCTGGGCCCCAAATCCCTTCTGCTACATATACTGTCTTTTAGGGGACAGTTTCTTTGATTAACTTTGTAACATGGGGACAGGGATGGTTTATGTGACCAGTAGAATATGGCACGAGAGCCTAGCACTTCTGGGATTAGGTCACAAAAGACACTGCCCCTTCTGACTGGAGTGTGGCGCCCCCCTTCCCCCTCTCCCTGTCTCTCCCCTTCCCCTGCCCCTCCTCCCACTCTGGGGGAAGCCTGCTGCCATGTTGTGGAGCAGCTCTAGCTTATGCAGCAAGGAACTGCCAATAGTCACAGCAGTGAACTTGGAAGCTGACTCTAGTCCCCACTGACAGCCCTGCTGCAACCTCATAAGACAGTGAGCTGGAACCAGCTACCTCAGCTTCCCAGTTTCCTGACCCTCCGTGATTATGTGAAATAACAAAAGTTCTGCTGTTTTAAGCGACTCAGCTTTGGAGTAATTTGGTAGGCAGCAATAGAAAACTAACACACCTCTTCCCCTCAGAGGTCTCTCCTCCAATACACCTTATGTACATTTAATCTGCTTGTGGCCTCAGCTTTTCAGAAGATTGAAAGAACACAGGTGTAAACAGGTGGTCATGAGACAGCCTGTCCTTACCGAACGTGGAGCTGTGGTAGACGCTTCGAATCACCTCTCATCTTAGTAATCCTCACAACAATCCCATGAGATACTATTACTGCCTACATTTTATGGGTGGGGGAACTGTGACATGTAGAAGTTAGCTCTCCTGAATGTGGAGAGAGGAGGCAGAATAGCAGAGAGCTGTGTTACCACAGTGGTTCTAGTTCTGGCTCTGCTGGGTGACTTTGGACAAGCCGCTCCACTCCTCTGGACCTCAGATTCTTCACATCTTCTTCATGTCTACAGTGAGGGTACTAAATAACTGGACCCTGAGGCCCCTTTTACAATGATAACAAGGGGTGTCATTGGTAACAATAATGTAATAATCGCGAGGCCTCTGAGAGTTAGACTAGTAAAACCAGCATGGAATTAGGTGGGATCCCACACACAGACCATTGTGTGCATGTGTGAACACAAACATAACACAGTGTCAACAGGAGCCACCCTTTCCTTGGGGTCTAGAGATAAGACTGGATTAAGCCCATTCTGCCTCCCGGCTCTCGTGCCATGCTGTCCTTACACCCTGAGAACCCTTGTGTGTGGCAGGGGGTGAGGCTCTCAGGCTACCACTGGCTCCAGTTTCCCACCTTGTGGCCTCCCCGTTGCCCAAAGCAGTTCTGCTTTATTCTCTGCCCATGTCAACCCAAATGTGACACACTGCCTTTCTCTCCTTGGTCCCTGTGCCCCATCTGCATGACATATGCACCTAAGGGGAAGCACTGACTACGGTCTCCGCACAGCAAACTGCTGCCTCAGAGAGGCAGGCAATCTGTCGTCATCAGGCCACTGTCTTGCTGCTGCAAGGGGTTGCCGGATAAAATAGAGGCTGTTTAGTCAAATTTGAATTTTGTGGCTCGGTGCCCGTAGCACAGTGATTACAGCGCCAGCCACACGCACTGAGGTTGGCGGGTTCAAACCTGGCCTGGCCTGCTAAACAACAATGACAACTGCAACCAAAAAATAGCCAGGTGTTGTGGCGGGCGCCTGAGTCCCTGTACTCAGGAGGCTGAGGCAAGACAATAGCTTAAGCCCAAGAGTTTGAGGTTGCTGTGAGCTGTGACGCCACAACATTCTACCAAGGGCAACATATAAGACTCTGTCTCAAAAAACATACAAAAAAACCAACCAAATTTGAATTTCACGTAAACAACAGATAATCTTCAGTGTAAGTACGTCCCAAATTCTATATGGGAAATACTGTACTAAAGAAATTCCTTGTTTGTGTGAAATTGAAGTTTGATTGTGTGTCCTGCATTTCTCTTGATCAGGTCTGGCTTCCTCTCCCTTTCCAAGTTTCTCCTAACTCCTCCCTCCCAGATTACCCCTCACTGCGGATTTTGGTCTTTGTATAAATTGGATCAATTCTGATCTCCCTAGAGCTCACCCCAAAACTCAACCTAAGTCCGCACCTGCCTTTCTAAATCCCTTGAGGACATTTGCTCCTGTATGAGCTCAGGGCACCCATAGTTTATGTTTTCTTCTTTAATTCCTTCAACCTGTTTAGGACAGCATTTTTCCCCTCTGTGGCTGACCTGAAAAAATTCACCTTAAGCATAAAAAGGCTTCTCCAGCTGACATTAGGGTGTAGCAGGCCTGTCAGTACCTAGACAATGCCAGCAACGCAGATGAAGAAAGATTTGTTCTCAGAGGTCAGCCAGCAGAAAACAAGAACAGGGGACCAGGGAGGCTCCTTAATAGGTAGCCTGGACACAGAGACCAGCTTTCCTATTCCTTGGAGAGGCTGGGAAACCATCCCCAGCCATAGCCCAGCCTCACCCACTGGATAGTGTGGGGGCGGATAGGGGAAAACAGTTTTGTGTGCAAATTTGGAAAAATTTGTAAAAGAGTGTTCATTTCAGAGTTTTGAACAAGCCAATGCACATAGTGAATTTCCAGGAAGGGAAGTAGGCAGACTTTTGCAAACTTAATTAGCCACAAAGTACACTTTTTGGAAAGCAGCTCATGCAAGAGTGTCCTGCTTTGGGAAATGCAGGCCTACATCCCCTCCCCCCCACCCCAGTTCTGTTTCTAGGCTCATCAAGCTCCTAAATTTGAGTCTCAGATACCCAAAAGTTGTGAATGGGATGCACTGCCATCAGACATGAGTGCATTAATCCTTACAAAGGGACAGCCTCCATGGAAGATGAATAGACCCAGACGGAGACCTCATCACTGTCCATGGAGCACCTTTCAACTCTACAATTATGGGCTCAGAGATGTGGATCTTTCCTAAGTGTTAATTTGCTCAAGGCCAAAGGGGTGGGTTGCCATACATGGGTCAGCCATCTTAGCAGTGGGCAGAAGGCCAGAGGGGCATGAGGGAGGAGAGAAGCAGGAAAAAGTGACATGGGAGAGAGAAGAGAGACATGTGTCAAGGAGGTGGGAAGCAGGCAGGGAGGGGGGGGCATGTACACAGGGTGGGAGGGCACCATGAGGCTAGAGAAAGCTATTGGTACACCCCGCTTCAGGGTGACCCCAGGAGAAGCAGCCACGAGCAGAGGTCAGAACTCCCTGGGAGGGCTGAGAGATTGCCACTGCCCCAGAGGAGGCAACCTTGGGGCAGGCCCTGCTCTGAGCTCTCTCTCCTGGGAGGAAGGGCTGGTATCAGTGAGAACCCCACTGGGGTTCTGGGTGGTGGCAAGAAAGCTCTGGGCATTGTGGACTCAAAGCCTTCTGTGCCTCCATCTTCCGTTTGCATGTCCGTTTTGTCAGCCACTGCCCTGGTCCTGCTCCTTTGGCCCATCCTGGCTGTGTGAGCAGAGGGAGCTAGCTCCTTTGGGTCGTAGAGATGGGTGAGACCCTCCTCTAGTGGCCCTGCCTCACCACTGCCAGGACACCATGGCAGCCCATTCCATTTCCTTGGCTCAGCCAGCACCTGAGCTGACCAAACCTGCTATCCTCCTCTGCGCCCCGTCCCTCCCCCCCATAAACAAGACAGGCCTGTCACTCCTTGCCCCATCCCCACACAGCATCAGGGCGCGTTCCCCGCCGAGTTCTCAGCTGGGATTGAAACTGTATTTGAAACATTTCCTTACTTCCTTGTTCCTCTTGGCACCCTAATCACCGCAGTCTCAGCCCCAAACACCCATTGTGCCAGTGTCCTCCAGAACCACAGACCCACCCAGGCAGACTCAGAGTTCCATAATGTCAAGTTGACTGAACTTCAGTGATTGACTAGCCCAACCTCATTTCACAGATGAGGGAACCAGGTCAGGGAGAAGCTGGCAAGCGTTGCACAGCAATGAGACCATCCAGGTTTGGGGATCTCCACGACCTCCCTGAACCAAAGCAGTGAGCGAAATCCAGCATCATTCATCCAGCTCTCCTGCCTCCAAGTGGTCAATGACGACCGAGGTGGCTACTATCTTTTTTTTTTTTTTGGTGGCTACTATCTTATAACCTCTGGTGCGTGCAAGGACCACCCAGCCTCCTTGACTTCCTGCTGGCCAGTCCAGTCCCACTTCCTCCTGGGACCCCAGAGGCCACCAGAACATATTTGACTTTCCACAGGTCATGGGCCAAATGGTTTCACCTAGGTGAGCCTCAGTGTACTCATTGGGGAAAGGGAAAGAATGTTCCTAGCAGACTCTTCTCACAATGATGTGGTTTGAACAAAAATCTCTTAAATTTTCTCATCTGTAAAACAGGATGGTTCAAAAAGTTCCACTGATTAGAGATTATATTGTATATATGTTTATTATAATTTTTAAAATATTATTATTTTTTTTTTGAGACGGAGCCTCAAGCTATCCCCCTGAGTAGAGTGCCATGGCATCACAGCTCATAGCAACCTCCAACTCCTGGGCTCAAGCGAGTCTCCTGCCTCCACCTCCCAAGTAGCTGGGACCACAGGCGCCCGCCACAACACCCGGCCATTTTTTGGTTGCAGCCATCATTGTTTGGCGAACCCGCCACCTTAGGTGTACGTGGCTGGCGCCTTAGCCGATTGAGCCATAGGCGCCGCCACATGAATATGATTTAAAGGTTAAAATCTCTTTCATGCCCTTTCTGTTTACAAAACCAACCTTATCCCTTAAGCTGTCAATCTTAAACCATTCCAATAGCTTGATCCCAACATCCAAAGGACTTTCAAGAAATGTCCTATAAGTTAGTAGGAAATCTTCTATATAAGTTGGGTCCACAATGGAATGTTCTTCTATCAAGTGCATGATGAGACGCTCAGGTGTTGCCTAAAAATCCAAGGACAGACAAGATTAGAAAATAAACAGCTCAAGAACCAAAGAACTACTCCTAATCACCCCCCTTTGTAGCTATTCCATTAGACACGTTCTCAAAGTATAGTTTCACCCTTAAATCCTTATCACTGTGAGAAGGTAGTCTCTTCAGGTTGTTAGCCACTAGCATTGAGAGGTTTAGACACAGAAAAGGCAGAGCAATAAACACCCAAGAGCATTTATTCAGATGAAGCTGTTTTTATTGGCATTTCATCATAGCAAGACCTTTAACCCTCCATTAATTTACCCCTAGTGTGGGCTGTTACTGACACTTCTGAGGCAATAAGGACATGTAATTACTGTCAAGACAACAGAAGGAAGAAGTGAGAGTTAAACTTCTTTTAAATAAGGCTTTCCTCCAAAGTTGATTACACATGAAAGTCTCTTTTGCTCTGGCTGAATAGCCCTGTTTTATTGTTGTCACTTCCTGGAATAGATGTTTTCTCATCCATAGTTTCCCTATACTAGTTCACCATCTTGAGAGGAAGCAGAAGTTCTATAGACAGTTTTTACATTAATTCAAAGTTTTACATGCTTGCCTGTACCCAAATTTAAAGTAAGAATGCAAACAAATATTTCCCTACTGGTCCTCTTTTAGTTTCTGAACCAGTGATAAATTTATTACTTTTTGTAGCTTTTTCAAAAGTGGGTACACAGAATAAATATAGAAATAAACCAAATGGTAAGCCTGATATAAAAACTAACTGTTATTCATAAAACCCCCAACTTTAATTAATTAATTAATATTATATTTTGGATCAGATTTCTCTTCCTAATCAAATTTTAACCAATGCTTTCTTTCTTTTTTTTTTAAGAGACAGAGTCTTACTTTGTCACCCTCATAAAGTGCTGTGGTGTCACAGTTCATAGCAACCTCCAGAGCTCTTGGGCTTACAGGCACCCGCCACAATGCCCAGCTATTTTTTTGTTGCAGTTTGGCCGGGGCTGGGTTCGAATTGCTAACCTTGGTATACAGGGCTGGCGCCCTACTCAGTGAGCCACAGGCGCCACCCCAACTTTATTTTACTGCATTCATCCAACAATTTCATTGTTTAGAATAACTATATACATTAATGTTGGCTCGGCGCCTGTGGCTCAGTCGGCTAACACTGCAGGCTTAAGAATACCAAATTGAGTTTATTATTCAGGTCAATACTGGTTTAGGGTCACTTAATTCTGGTTCTTAGAACATCTATATATGAGTGAAGGGTGGGAACTGATCAACATATTAAAGAGAGGTCATTATTCTGATAAGCTAGATCACTGAGGTATACTCCCTAAAGAACAGGTCATACATTCAAAATTTTATTTAAAAGTCAGTTCCATTATCATGCAGAGACATGTCACCAATGTGCTAGCATCCAAGAAGGTGAGATGCTAAGAGACAGAGTAGACAGAGGTGGCAGGCAGAAGAGATGGCTGGTGTGCTCATAATGGCATGGTAGAGACTGGTTACATGAGCAATAAACATACAGAGCATAACAAGAGCCACTGTTAGAGAAGGTATTTATAAACATAGAAGGGAGAAGGCTAGTAAAAGTTCTGTGGCATAGTACTGGAATTGAAAGTGTTGTTACGAACTCATGGTTGTTTAATACATAAAGTGACAGATGTGTATGTGTTATATACTTTGTGGATCTGTCTGAGGAGAGGCTCTAAAAGCAATGTGACATCACCAGCAACGAATATAACAAGTGAACAGAACTTGGTTTATAAATGTTATTTTCTAACAGAAAGATGATGGGCTCTCTAAATAAACAGCCAATTGTATAGGTAGGGCAAGAAAAGTTCAAAATGAGCCTTATTATTTGCCAGATTATAAGGAAGTGTTATAAGAATGAAGGGGACATGTATAAAGAATACAGGGATCAGTTTCAGTTTTAAGAGGGTGGCTTAAATCTGGGACAATCTGAGCCTCAGAATAATACTAATGGTAAGAAAATACACATACAACGTTAGCCTACACCAATATAATTAATTAATGAAGAGAAGGCTCATTATTATAATAAAATGACAATAAATGGAGAAATTATGAAAATAGAGTATCACCATTTGAGACAAGAATAGTCAATGTAAGTAAAGACTCAGGGATAGAAGTTAGTACTTAGTGGGTATTATCCATAAACTAGAAGTTTGTGGATAGTATATTGATACAATCTCAGAACATCTCTTCACCAAATACTTATCAATAATAAAGGGAAAAATGGTGACTTTACAGTGAAAAACCAGGCAGGCAGATACCAACATGACCAGGTCATCAAAGTTAACTTCACCACTAGTGGAACAACAGGTTGACACAGTGGTCCCTTCATGTGATGAACTGAGAAAAGCACAGAACCATTTCTGTGGAATTCCTCCCAGGAAAGCATAACTTGAATCTGGTCATGAGAAAACACTACAAAAGATCCAGGTGGTGATTCTACAGAATGTAGTATTGGTATTCTTTAACACTGCTGAGGATACAGACAGCAGGAAAGGACAAAGGAAGTGGTTTAGACTGAAATGACATGACAGCTAAAAGTAGCTGGGTTCCTGTGTTAAGATTCTGGACTAGAAATGAAAAAAAGACATTGCTGGGACAGTGAAAATCTAATGAGGGTCTCTGGGTTGAATGGTTTTATTTAACAACGTTTACAACAACGTTTACTTCCTAACTTGAAGGAGTCTATGGTGGGTTTTATGTAAGAGGGTATCTTTGTTTTTAGGAAATAGACAGTGGAATACTTAGAAGTGATGAGGCATCAGCTTTGCAGATTACTCTCAAATACTTCAGAAAAAGACTGATAACAATGGAGCAAGTGCACTGAAACAGTAACACTTGAGGAATCTTAGTCTGGGAGCTCTCTCTATTGTTCTTGCAACTTTTCTGTAAGTTTGAAATTATTTAGAAAGAAATTTCTAAAATATATGAGTTCCTACCCCCTCCCAAAAAAGACAAAATGAGTTAAAATGAAACAAGTACATACATTAGCCTATGGCAGTCCACCTATATGTTCATCTTACATTCATCTGTTTAGGAAAAGAGACAGCTCTGAGGATCAGCCTAACTCCCAAGGAAGAATGAACAAGATATCAGACCTCAAATCATTTCTCTGACTTATTTCCTTCACAAGATTAAATTAACTGCTCCATTAGCAATTAATGGCGTACTTACTTTGCAAGGAAGACTAGCTTCAAAAGAGAAACAGTTACATGTTTATATCCTCTCTTTCAACTATAATTGCTCTAGTTAATATCCAGAGGTCTTTAGAGAGGAGGGGGGCAGGCAAGGAGTAGGGAAGGACAAAACCCTTGAGGACTGAAACCTGCATGAGGATTAATACTCAGATTCTACAATAGTGCTAGCTTTTGATTTACTTCATTTAGCCTAATAAAGCCCTTCTTTATGACCTTATTGGATAAAAAAAGTGAAATTCAGAAATAAGTGCCTATTTCAATGCCACAGAGATTTTAGCAAGCACTCTATATCACCTGGTATTCCCTATGTTTTTATGGTTGGTACTGGAACTTTCTGTATTATTTATAAATATTGCTGTCTTTAGTGAAATCAGCTTCCATTATTAGATTATAATAAATGTGGGAGGCAAAACTTCAAATAGTATATTCTAAAATAATACCTACCCATAAAAAATCCCATTAAATGGTGGTAAGTTACCTTCTCTCATCATTAAAATATATAAAAACTAGGCAACACATTTATTTAAATTAGATTCCAATATGTTAGTGAATTATCCTGGACTACTCAAAAAATTTTTTTAAAGCAAAATGAAAGCTCTATTCTATCAGTGACTAGAATAATAAGTAAAGACACTCACCTTGATTACAATATGTCCTTTCCTGGTTCCACTCCGGTCTAGTTCACGGTGCTCATGCACCATAACAATTTCTCCCTCCTCCTCAACTTTATGGGTATTTTTTTCCACATGATTTAAAATTCTCCAGTAATCCTGCTGGGCTATGCAGACAAACTGTCCGAGAACAACATGGGGATAATTAATGAACCTATAGTACATAAATATGTCGCCAGGCACCAAGGCAGAGCACAAAGGCAAGAAATCAAGTGGCATCAGTTCCTTTTCATTCAATTCCTTTAACGCTTAACAAAAATCACAGTGAAACAAATGATACACAAAGAAGTCTAAGTAATCTTTTTGAATTTTGCTTGTTAAAAGGAGAAGTGAACATCTACTCTCAAAACTGACCCTACCAAAGAAATCATGAAGCTGGAGTAAGTTAGAAACAAACAAACTCAGAAGTTCCTATTTCTTTCCTCTGCTCCCCCCCCACCAAAAAAGACTCTGAGCTGCCTAATAACAAAGAAAAATGTAACAAACCAGCATTTATTTGATATATTCTCTTTCGTAAATTCATAATTTGCTCAATTTCGCAAATATTTGTGGCAGATATGAGACTTAGTTTCCGTTATTAACTGTGAGCTATTTAAACTGCTGATTCTTAAATAAAGCTACTTTATTTTGAGGAAGAAAAACAGGCTCAGCTATTTTAAATCGACAAACAAGCAAGAGTACTTGACCAAAGACATAAGCTTACCTGACAATCATCTACTTTAGTCCTGACAATTCCATGCATGTATTGCTTATCCAGAGTGGGAGTAATTCCAAAACTATTTCCCATAAACAGATTTTCAACTTTTCCATCTGGATGACTGATTTCTACAGTGCCGTTTAAAATAACATACCATGAATCAAGCTACAGAGAAAAACAAAGGTTTTGAGATGCTTTTTAAAAACATAGTTATATATTAACTTTGAAAAAGTATCTATCAATATACATAATTCATATAAGTTTAAAAAGAAAAAGATTATATTACAAAATACTCTATAATACCCTATACCTTGTCTATGCAAACTGCTAAAGTTTATTTTTATTTTCCTCATTTAGTCATCAAACAAGGGCTTTCATAACTGTGCAGGCAAAGCAATGTAACGTTTAAGAACACAAACTTTTGAAATCTTAATTCAGATGGTGCCACCAATTAGCCAAATGACGTTGGGCAAATTCTCTGGGCCTCAGCTTTCATACTGCTGAAGTGCCCATTAACCACTGACATCGTTATCACAGGACTACTGGCACATAGTAAGCATTCAAAAAAGAAAAAAAGATAGCTAGTGATTAATTCAGAAAGACCTGAACTGAGGGATATCTAACAAAATAAAATATTCAAACTTCTGCTATTAAGGAAACACTGCCTTCATTTATATGTTAGTATTTAATGTTCCAAGGAGATATAATTTAAAAGTCTACATGGTATCAGTGAAAGACCACTTATTATCCTTTAATATCCTACCCTTCTCACGAGCCTGAACTGAATAGTTTTAATGTAATTTAAGGGAAATTGAGATCTTTGGTTCTAAAGGGTAATGAATGGCAATGAGAAATACTTTTTTCAAAAGTATACTTTTCTTGACTATTTCAAACATAAAATATATTTCACTGTGGAACTCAGGGATTGAGTATAGTACCTGAAGACAGGTACTGTGTCTGTTTTTTTTTTTTTAACCCCACCACCACTATTTCTCTGTGTCTAGAACAGTACTTGGCACAAAGGAGGCACACAACAAATTTTTCCTGACAGAACTGTAGAAAATTAAAGAATGCAAAAAATTTGTGGAAAAGACAAGTTGTTCAAGATCCTACTGCTTCCACTGTTGTTTAAAGTTTCATTTCTCTCTCTCTTATTCTTCTGTATTGTTGAAATATTGAGACTAATCTGCTTCAAAAAATACTGTTATTATTTTGTTCATCAAACTTTTTAAGTGGGGACACACACAGTCTATATGCCAGATGTTTTCTAGAATGTGGGGAGAAAATAACAAATAGAGTTAGAGAAAAGGGCACTGCAGTCAAAGAACTTCTATCAAACAATCTGAATACCTAAATAATATTATATCCTGTAGCTATATCACGATCCACTTAAACATTCCTTATCATTATAATTTACAGAGGGTGCCAAAAAAACGTGTACACATTTTGAGAGATGTCATCTACATATTACTTTTCTAAGTGTATTTGAAGGTACTATGACTGGTCAAGAGCACCAAGACATGCTATGCACATTGATTTCATCTGCAATTCAGACACTTTTGGGGAATACTCAATTTATTTTCAACAAGATATCTGA
>CAUYQV010037804.1:0-11407 GCA_963574575.1 Galagoides demidoff
CCGGCCTCCCTCCCTCCTTGCCTCCCTCCGTCTCTCCCTCCCTTCCTGCCTCCCTCACTCCCTCCCTCACTCCCTCCCTCACTCACTCACTCCCTCCCTCACTCACTCACTCCCTCACTCCCTAGCTCACTCCCTCGCTCACTCACTGGCTCACTCACTCACTCACTCACTCATTCACCTGCCAATCGTGTACAGGTCTCCATCGTGTGCTTGTGGCTTTGAGAGAAACACACGGGAGACACTGGTCTCTGCTCCCGGCAGCTGCCATGCCAGCATCACTCTGTCCCATCCTAACTCCCTTCCCTCCTCTGCTCTCTGCAGCTGACTTTTGCCCCCTTCCTGCCTCCACTGCTTCACCAAAACTGTCCTTTTAAGGACACCAATGTCCTCTACCTCACTAAATCCAATACAGATTTTTAGTTTTAACCTGACTTTTCATTGGCTCTGAACACAGCTGCCTGTTGTCTCCTTGGTATCCCTCCTGTGACCCTGCACTTCCCTGTAAATTGTTGTCACTGTGTTAGGGGCAGGAAATGCAGCATGTCCCATAGGGCACTGGCGGGTCGGGGTTGCTGCTGTTGGGACAGCAGGAAGGCAGAGGGAGCAGATGGGAGCTCCTGCCCCGTCCTGAGCCTGTTTCCTCCTTCTAAGCCTCCCCTGACCCCGGGGCTTCCACTCCCTCTGAGCTTCACATATTGGAGCTCCCAGGATGGGCCATAGCACTTGTCCCACCTCTCTGATTCTGTCTCCTGTGGGTGCTGAGAGGTCCTTGTGGTTCCCTGCACTACCCAGATGCCACCAGCTCGCCCCTCCCTTCTGCCTCTCCTCTGAGCTCCAGATGGGAATCTCCACCTGCCTCCTGGTGTCTCCTCCTGGGTGTCTCCCACAATCCTAACATGTCCAAACCCAAATGTATCCTCTCCCTGAGTCCTTGACAATTGTCACCCCAAGCAAAGTAACGAGCAACTCAGAGGAGAAGCCTGCTCCCCCCTGGACACCCCATATTGATAAATGGAACCACAGGCTGTGATGCTTATGCTAGAAGCCACCACCCTATGATCTCCAGTCCTGGGAGCCCTCCCCCTCCCATTCCCCATACCCCGTGTGTCCTGCCCAGACTGCTACAGTTGATCCCTGTGCCCTAGGGCCTTGGCACCACATGGCATGGTCTCCCAGTGATGCTGAGTGGTGTGGGCCCTCCTCCTTGACCCTGCTCAAAGGGGCACAGATGTGGCTGCTGCCCAGCTCAGTGTGCCTTCTACACCAGCCCCCATTGGTACCTCCAGCTCTACTAGCGACTGTCCGTCTGCTCAGTGCTGTGCCGGGATGTCTGTGGACACCTGTCCTTCTGCCCTAGGCTTGGGCACGTTGGCTTCAGCGTCACTTCTGAACGCAGTGTTAGTTGCTTCCAGGATTCGGTCACCGTGTTTGCGTGATGTTTCTAGCAGCTATGCCGTTAGAGCAGACTGTTCCTGGTGTATCATCCCCTCTCTGCCTCACTTACGGGGCTGTACACTTGTGTAAAGGTGTGTGTGGGCTTCTTTACTGATGCATCCCGAGTCTGGGGTTGTGCTGGACATAGGAGTTATCCACTTCAAGGCCAGGCTCTGACAGGCTGACCAGGAGGTCACCTCCGACCCCTCCTAGAGCACCTGCTTCCTTGTGCCACACTCTGGCCACACTGGGCCATGCCCTGCTTCCTGCCACATCTCCACTCCTCCCTACGCTCCCTGTCCCACGCTGGCCTTGCTGACCTGAGGTGGGGGAGAGAATGTTTCCGGCAACATGGCGTCTGCACAGTGACTGTCAGTGCCGCTCTGGACCTGTGGACTCTGGCAGTGTCATCTCATCTCACGAAATGTGCCCCGCACGCTCCTGCTCTCCTGGTGACCATCAGAAGAAAGAGTTTTCTTTCTCAGGTTTATGGTTCGGTGGCTGTGATAGTGCCCCTAACAGCTGTTACTCCTTGCAACAGTGCGTCAGAAATGAAGCTGAGCTCGGGCTTAATGGAAATTGTCCCTTGAAAGGTTTGAATTTGGAACATTTATTCTCCATTAATTTCAAGTAGACTCTAAATTGGGCAAAACAGCCCCTGTCTTTCCTTTCAGCGGCAGGTTCCAGCTGACAAATGGTGCTGAGTCGTCTGGACGGTGAGCATCGGGCTGCAGGCTTTAGGGGATACGCCTATCACCGCTCACAGTGCTGGGGGGCTCCGGACCCCACTGAGCTGGGTCAGGGCTGATTGGTGAGCACACCAAGTGGCCTCATGCAGATGGGAAGACCACACCCTGTGAGTCCGTGCACAGGCATGGGGTGCACGGATATGGATGTGGGGTGAGGCTGCAGATTCCGTCCTGAGTAGGCAGCGGGGTTGGAAGAACCCTCGTCCCAGAAACCCTCATCCCTCCAACCCCGGGCATGGAGCCACCAGTAGCTCTGAAATCTCTCCACGGCCCGAACCTAGGAGGCTGGGAACCTGTGATCGTATCACACTCCAGGTGAAGTGAGGAAATGCCACCTGCTCTCCCCGCTCAGGGGACCCAGGGGAAATACTGCCTGCTCTCCCCAGTCATGGGACGCAGGGTGGGGCTCACACCATGCAGGGAGCTGGGCAGGGTGGTCTGAGATGCAGCAGTCCGGCTCTCAGGGTCACACCTGCCTTGCTGCCCACTCTGTCCCCAAGCCCTCAGACACCCAGAGGCTGTTACATGCAGAAAGACCCTTCCTTGTTGGCAGCTGGTGAGGTTTGGACACAATGAGTTGGCCTTACCTTCTACGAAATCCCCGGAAGTCTGCACTAGACAGTGATGTGGAACTGACTTTAGTTACTATATTTAGAAGAAACATATAATTATTTATACAATGGCTTATAGTTTACAAAGGGATTTTACACATCATTGGCTTTCCTTGTGTCCAGACTGGGCTCTGGACTCTGAGGGGGGCAGGGGACCCCGCTCTGTGCTTGCTGGACACCCAGGGTCCCTGCTGCCTGAGCAGGGCTTCCTTCTGCTTGCCCATCTTTGCTCTTTTCTGTTCCTCTTCACCAGGGATCCAAATGCAGTATTTGGCTCATGGCTCACTGGGGTAGCCGTAAACGACTGTAGTATTCTCTTATCACTGCTTTCACCTGTGTTGCAGCCCATCCTCCCTCCCCATGGCACGATGGCAGGTCTCCATAGCTTTCTGGTCACTCTGGTTTAGTAAACAGTCCAGGCGTAGCTACTCCCCTGGTCCTTGTGGCTGCAACCATGGGTCCTGGCAGGGGCTGGGGTCCCCTCCGTGTTGCCATAAGGGTGTTGCCATTAGGGTCTCACGGAAAAGTGATGTTGCAAAGAATAAGCATGCTTATTGAAATTGTGTTTTAAATAAAGGTGACCATCTCCTCTCTTAGGCAAAATGGCGAGCTTCTTTATTTACTGTAGGTTTATATAGGAATCTTGTGCATGCGCACTCTACAGCAATGACCTCATCAATCCATTTGAACATCTTGTGACCACTCACTTTGTAAGTAGCTCCTCCCTGGTAATCTGATAATCCACCCAACATACACCTTTAAGCATAACCCTTTCAATATAACCCGGTTTAACATAACTTAATGAAGAACATGTTGTCAGTCATTACTTTCTTTGTTCTTATCTGATGAAGCCTGAGGCTATGGAGGAACAAGGTAGATTGAATACCTGCCCTTGGCTGGCCTTGCAGTTTGGAGGCTGTTACTTCAAATCTTTAAGCAAGGTATAAGGAAACTTCTTGGGCATACAGGAATTTGTGTGCAAACCTCTGTTCCCATGCAGGCCTTAAGTCAGGAGGTTTTTGCTGGAACCTTTCATAAGGAATTCTAGGCTGGACTTCTCAAGAGCCTTTTACGAGCCCAGGTTTCTTCTGTGCCATTAGGTACCTCTATGCATTGAGTAAATTCCTCTTCTCTTGAGGTCCCCGAGCAATTTCCATTCCCAGACCAGTTAGCAAGCAACCTTTGTCACACACCACAGATCAGGAAAGGTTACTGATGGGTATCTGGCCAGTTTTCCAAAGGGCTTTTTTATTGGCCTTATAAAGTCAACCCTAATTCCTTAACACAGTAAATGCTATTCCAGCCAAAGCCTTGGTCATGTTAGGCTCACAACCAACCCAACCACATGGGATTCTGCCTCAGTTTCTTACAAGTATGCCTACACAAAGTCTTTCACTGCTCTCTCTCAAACAGCTTTTTTGGCCAGGGGCATATAGGCATTTCACCTATACCTCTGTCCTTCTTCCTCCCCTCCCTTCCTGGGCCCTTCTCCACTGGTGTGTCTGGTGGGAAGGCCAAATATAACAATGACATGTGTACCAAAGTCATCAGGCTGCTCTCAGGGCACTCTGCTGGTCATCATGCTTCTCCGCAGGTCCCCTCTGAATGGCAGAGGGACAGTATGGTCCTTGGGTCAATGCCTTCTGAATGACCAGATGGGCAGCACCAGGGGACTCAGGGGACTGTCCATGCTCCCTGCTCTGTCCTGGGGGAGCCACTTCAGTGTGACCTCTGCCAATGGCTTCTCTGCCCCTGGCAACCCCTCAGTCCTGGGATCTCTTTGCCAGGGGTCCCCCACCTGGGCAGGGCACCAGCAAGATTGCTGAAGCCCCTCCCTGGTATTTCATGTGTCTGTGACCCCAGGGGCCCGCACACCAAGGGTGGCAGGGCAGGGGCTCCCTTGACCACCAACCCCTCCCCACCACCTCCGCACCCTGTTCAAAGAGGAGTATTAGGCGTGAGCCAGCACTTGGCTGCCCCACCCTAACCTTGCCCATGTTCCCAGACCCTGGGCAGGTATTCCTGCAGCCCCAGTACCCCAGGTAAGAGGGGGAAAGTTCACCCTGCCCCCAGGCAGCAGCCACAACCCTGAAGTCTTGACTCCCCCTTGTTTTTGGGTCACTGCTTCTAGGCCCTGTGGCAGTGAGACATGGGGTGACATGGGGGCCGCAAAGCCAACTGGGTGTCTTCTTAAGTGTCTACCTGCCCCTCTGTGTCTACCTGCCCCTCTGTGTCTGCCTGTTCCTCTGTGTCTACCTGCCCTTCTCTGGTTCCTTGGCACCTGCAGAGGGTCATCTGAGCCTTCACTTCCTCCTCCCTTCTCTGTCCCTTTCTCTATGACTTCTCATTGTCTTTAATTATGATTCACCTGACGTTGTGATCAGGAAATGTCACTTTAATGATTGGAAAATTATCAGTATTTTGCACCTCTGTAAAGGTAATGTGTCCTGGCAGCTGAAAACATGAAAGGCTTCAGCAAAACCTTTGGACTAGAGTTTGTGTAGAGTAATCTGTTGAAAACATCATCCTGATTCTTAATTAGTCATCGGACTATTTGGTTTTCAATTTTCTTCTGCATCGATTTTGTCTCCTGCACATTCTAGTTAGAACTGTTCATGGCTCTTTGATAACGTTGTGTAGAGACTGACTACCTCCCTAGGCTCTGCGCACCTGTGTTACTGTTGGGTTTTACTTTTGTCCCGTGGCAGACTGTAAAGGACCAGGTTTATGTTCAACCACTGCTTCAATACGCTGAACTTCTGTATCTTCTGGTATTACGGGGCGGGGCGGGGGGGCATCACGTCTATCGGAAGAAACCTTCATGCTCCATCTAAATTCCTAGAGAGATCGGCTTTTTAGTGATTAAGTTCTTCCAAAAAAAAAAAAAAGCCACCACATTTGTATATTTAAAGTTGGAATATATTTAACTGATTATACATCAGATGCATTTGCAAATCTTTCAAGAGTAATAGCTCCATCAAGAAAGTATTTAAACAAAAAATAAATTACTGCAGTTTCCAGGTTGAGTAATAAAGTGTGTATCATTGCAGTGCCTAATACCACACATTGGATGAAGTCTGTCTGTCTTCTTTTGGGAGCTCCACCAGTCAGCGTCGTGTTGAAGAAACCAACACTGTTAACCCCCAGGCATCTCGTAGCCCTTACATTAGTCAGCGTCAGTTAGCGTTAGTGTCACCTGCTTGCTCAGTTCCTGGCTAGGTGCCTGCGTCCAGTTATACCCCCAGGGGGCCTATAGTCAAGTGGGGGAAGGAAGGCTGACATCCACCCAACTGGCACCACACAATCTGAGGCCCTGGGGTTGGGACCCAGGGCTTTGGAGTCAGATGGTCCTGGGTTTGGATCTCAGCTTCTTTTAACTGCTGGCAAATTTAGGGAATTTTCCAGAACCTTTTCAACTTTGATTGTTCCTGGGAATGATTATTACAATAAGAGTGTTGAAGGCTAGCCTGGGTGGCCAGCTTTTAAAGTATTTAAAATATTAGTACTGATGATGATGGTGATTCCAGCACCAGTAGCCTCTGAGTTGGAATCCACAAGGCTGCAGAGGAAACTGGGGAAGGTGAGGTGACAACCCTGGGAGTCTCTCAGGGCAGATCAGGTTCAAACAGAGAAAGAAAGAGGACCAGTTACAGACCCCTGTCCAGACCTTTCTACCTAGTTCCCGTGTAGAAGCCTTTGACCTTGTAACTGCTAGCCATCTTAGGCACACACCGTGTGTCTGCACAGTTGATGGCCATGGCCTGATGATGTCATCCCCACGTGGCATCGTCTCCAAGCAGCATCTCAGGCGGCTCTCAGTCAACACTTCCAGACACTTCGAGTCCTTAGCTGGCATGTCTAGAAGGCACAAAGGAGACGCAGAACCCTCTTGGCTCTCACCCACTTCTTTCACTTGCCTGGTTACTTCCATATTTCTTTTAGAACTTTCTGGAAAATCTCCTGCCCGAAGCTTGCCTTGTACACCTCCTGACCTTCCATTGTCCTCGAGTGTGGATGCAGGGTGGAGGGAGGGGTCAGAGAGGGCCGTTTCTCTGAGCTGTGGTGTGGGGGCCCAGGGTCAGCTGACATCAGCAGTTTGCATGTGTGGTAGGGCTGACACTCTGCCATTTGATGCTCTCAAACTCGCAGCCAGTGCCCTTGCAGACACGGAAGGCTGGAGACATGCGGTGAATTCCCCAACAATGCTGCAGGGGTGAGGGCAGCCTGCTGGGCTCCTGGGACACAGCTGTCCTCCCACAGTGGCCCCTGCAGAGGTGAGGAGCCCTGAGGGAGCCCGCCAGTGCCCTCAGGGCCAAGGCCTTGGTAGAGAGACCTGGTCCTGCTCCACGCTGCCTCCTGGTTTGCAGTTTAGAAAACAGAGGCGGTCTTTAGCCACCTTGACCTGTGGCTGGCCTGTCCTTTCTCTAGCCCTGGCATGCACTTGCCTCTCCCTCTTCTTCCTCTGACTGTCCCTACAGGTTCCCTTTGCCCCCTGCCATTCTCTGTAGATCAGCGGTTCTCAACCCGTGGGTTGCGACCCCTTTGTAACAGTGAAAATACTTCCTGCATCTCAGACATTTACATTACCATTCATAACAGTAGCAGAATTACAGTTATGAAGTAGCAACAAAAATAATTTTATGCTTGGGGTCAGCACAACATGAGGAACTGTATTAACTGTAGGACGCACTAGGAAGGCTGAGAACCATTGCGCTAGGTCCTGGAATCCCACAGCGATTACCAGTACTGAAAGCAAAGGGCTTAGTTCTGCGTGCTGGCTGGGACATGTGCACCTTCTTTGAGTCTTTGACTATTTTTATTCTCAACAGCTAATCCACACATTTCCATCTCTGAGGTGCAGAGAAGCTCCAGGCCATTGAGGTTCTCTGGGTGTCCTGCCAAGAGGTGAGTGGACTCCTGACTTCTGGCTGCCAAACATTTCTGACACTCTACGATGGGACAGTTAGTTCAGTGTCGTGCAACATCTGAAATGCGTGTGTAAGGGACAGTCACATAGAATTCGGAACGTGTGATTGAGTCAGCTCTGAGATCATTCCAGGTGTCCACTATTGCTGTCAGCCAAATGAAGGAGTCAAACAGGAGTGCATGATCCCCGGAGAGGCCCATCAGCAAACGCTTCCTTAGTGCTCTTCAACACGGCATTTAACATGCACGACACTTCACTTATCAGCTCTGGCAGCACGTAAGGCTAATGCAGCCGGGAGGAGTGGGCAGGGCCCGGCTGGTGGAAGTTAACTGTGAGGCGCCCAGACAGAAGCTGGGAACACAGGACAAGCCCTGCTGGGCCCTCACACAGGTGTCTGAGCTGCTCCCATGGCAAGAGAGGCAGAAAAGGAAAAACCAAAGGAATAATTGAGAGTAAGATGAGAAGGCAGGCAGGGCCTCACGCCTGTAATCCCAGCACTCTGGGATGGTGAATCGCCTGAACTCTATAGTTTGAGAACAGCCCGAGCAAGAGCAAGATTCCATCTCTACCCAAAATAGAAAAACTAGGAAGGAGTGGTGGCCGGCACCTGTAGTCCCAGCTACTCAGGAGGCTGAGGCAGGAGGATCACTTGAACCCAAGAGTTTGAGGTTGCTGTGAGCTGTGACACCACAGAACTCTACTACTCTACCCAGGGTGACAGAGTGAGACACTGTCTCCAAAAAAAAAAAATATTAACATGGTAGTGGATTATTTTTAATCAAAAAAAAAAAGAGAGAGAATAAGACAAGAAGTAAAGTTGCATCGTACAGTGGATATATTGTACGAAATACAGCGTTTTTGAACAAAACCACATATAATGTATTATAAAGAATAAAGGAATACTGGTAAACCAGACACTCATCTACCCACCACCCGATTTCCAAAAGAGCATCAGCAACTCTTTTAGAAAGACCCAACTGCTGTAGGGCTTCACAGCATCATCCCCTCTGAGTGGAGTCTGTGGCTCCCAATCTCCTTAGTTTTAGCACTTGTACCAAGCTGTAAACAATGTTTTTCTAGTTTTGCAAAATCATGGACTTTCTGTCACAGTCATCACACGTTGAACATTCCTCTAAGGTTCCCGTTTTTGCTTATTGTTACCTTTGTGAGATTCCCCAATGGTAATGAACAGAGGAGCAGTAATTCATTCATTTTTACTACTTTGTAACATTCCGTTAATGGAGATGGAATTTTTATCTATTCCTCTGCCAACGTCTATGTTCAGGTTTTTGCTATTACAATACCTTCTATTGACATTCTCGAACTTGTCTCCTGAACATAAAAGAAAACGTTGTACCTGTGTTATCTCCATCTGTGTATTTCAGGATATGGTGCATGCACATTTTCCAATTTAACGAGATGATGGCAATTTGTTCTTAAAGCAACGACACTATTTTTTACTCCCACCCAAAATTCAATTGCTTCTTGTCACAAGTTGCCACTGTAAGATTTTTAATTTTTTTCCTCCAATGTTGGTCTAAAGTGGTGTCTCCTGCGATGCTAGCTAGCCAATTCCATGATGATTAGTGACACTGAGCTTTTATCGGATATGTAAGTTTCCTTTTTCTACAAAATTTCTATTTATTATTTTTGCCTATCGAGTCGATTGTGGTTTATTTATTTATCTGAGGGTTCTTCACATATTCTAGGTGCTTTAGTTTTTTATGTTTTGAGATGGAGTCTTGTGGTCACCCTGGGTAGAGTGCTGTGGAACCATCCCAGACCCCAGCAACCCCCAATTCCTGGGCTCAGGCTATCCTCCTGCCTCAGCCTTCCTGTTGGTGTCCCACTACATCTGGCTAGTTTTAGTTTTTCATTTTTAGTAGAGACAGGGTCTCACTCTTGCTCATGCTGGTCTGGAACTCCTGAGGTCAGGCGATCCACCCTTCTTAGCCATCCAAAGTACGATATTTTTAAAACAATTGTTACTGATATAGTTACATGCTTACTAGTGTATTTTATCAGTAGATATTCTCATTTTAACAATCAAATTTACTCCACATTTTTGTATTTTTTATTTCTTTTCCTTGTTTAATAAAACATTTCTGACTTCAAATTCATAAAGATATTCTAGTTTTCTTCTCAAGTTTTATGGTTTTTCCTTTTGTATTTAATCTCTGTCTTTAGGGAGTGGTTTCTGGCAAGGGTAGGAGTGATTGATGGAATGTGGGGAGTCTAACGGTAATTATTCATTTCATACTGTATAGTATTTCATTATATAAATTTATTTATCCATTATTCTGTTGTAAGATGTTGGGTTTCTACCTGGTTTAGGACTATGTTGAATTAACACAGTGATGAACATTCTTGCACTTTCTCTGTGTGTGCTTCAACCGCATATGTGGGTCTATCGGGAACCTGCCTAGAAGTGAAGTTCTTGGCTCATAGGTAAGGTGACCAGATTTTAACATTGGTAAAGTGGGGCACCATTGATGGGGGGGGTGGGGAAATGGTGGTGGTTCTTAATTAAAAATTTGGTCTATATAGAGCAACAAAAATTTTCATAGAACGCAAAAATAGTATTGTAATATATATTTTTCAATTTCAACATAAGTACAATTTACAAATATAATACATTTAAAAATATGTATAGTATTATTTTATTCTTTGGCATATTTCTCATTTGAGTGAATTTTTTTAGTAGATTGCTATTGTTTAAAAGGTCATGAAATTTTTCACAAGAATTTGTTAAATTATATTTCACACATAAAATGGCTTTCAACGTCTCAACACTTAATTGTGATTTTTCTGATGTCCACACTTTATTTACTGTAGAAAAAAATGCGTTCAGTCGCAGCATTAGTTCCTGGTAAGGACAGCGTGTATCCTGCAATTTTTAGTGCATTATTGTATGGAACATGGTTTGTTTCAAAATGATGAAATATTTCTAGGCATTTGTTCTCTATGGTGATTTTTGCTGATGCCCAAGAGTTAGCCTTTTCCTTATCAATATATATTTTTAATAATGATACTACGTGAGTCGTAATTATCACTTTCAAGGCTGGAGCTAGACTGTTTGCCACCACTATAAAATATAAATAATACGAGTACTGTCTGCTAAATTCATGAAATAAACAAATAAATTACTCACCTAAATTATCTGAATAGCTGATTTGTTGACATCACTTGTTTAACTAGCACCAGCACGCAGTACTATGTGTATCATCTGAGAGACAGTTACAAAATGTATTCGTGGTTGCCAATGCCAAAAAATGCCATTGTTCATTAAGTCCAAACAATGGTGGTCGAATTCTAACAACTGACCAACAATGCGAACTTTGATAAGCAGTTCTCGATAATCAGTTCTCAACAATTATTTGTTATTATTAAAGTTTAACATTATAAAATTAACAAAAATAACATAAAATTCATATCCTGGCAAAATAGCCACATGGCAGCCAAAAACCGTATATTCCCTTCTTGTTCACCCCGCCCGTTTGTGCATTCTTTCCAAAAATCGGGACTTTTTAAAAACGCCATGGGACATGGGACAAATTGTTAAAAATTGGGACTGTCGTGCCAAAAGCAGGACGTCTGGTCACCTTACTCATAGGGGCCCACAGGTCCACCATCGGCAGGCGATGCCCGATGGGGTCTCCCATGTGCTGCTGCCTGAAGCGTTTGGG
>CAUYQV010037805.1:0-11339 GCA_963574575.1 Galagoides demidoff
TTTTTGAGACGGAGCCTCAAGCTATCCCCCTGGGTAGAGTGCTATGGCATCACAGCTCATAGCAACCTCCAACTCCTGGGCTCAAGCGAGTCTCCTGCCTCAGCCTCCCAAGTAGCTGGGACCACAGGTGCCTGCCACAACCCCCGGCCATTTTTTGGTTGCAGCCATCATTGTTGTTTGGCGGGCCTGGGCTGGGGATTCGAACCCGCCACCTGAGGTGTACGTGGCTGGTGCCTTAGCCGATTAAGCCACAGGCACCAAGACAACCAACTTCTTATATTAACAGTTTCAAGATTGATGATAAGGAAAATAATTGCATTTCTTTAAGCAATTAAATGATATCGCTTCCTCTGTGTGTGTGTGTGTGTGTAACATACTCTGTCTTTTCAGAGTCAAGGATTAAAGAATAATATCAGTCTACTGTTCTTAAAAATAACAATCTAGTACACTTCAATGCTGTTAATATCTTTAAAAGAATTATTGCCGAAAGTAGGGGTTGACACACTTTTTCTACGAAAGGGCCACATAATAAATAATTTTGGTTGTTCAGGTCATAGGGCTTTAGAACAAAAAAAGCCAAAGACAGCACATCAACATGAATGAGACAGGGTGACAAGAAAGCTTTATTTATAACAATGAGTGAAAGCTCAGTCTGGGCCCAAATCTCATAGCTTTTCCACCTCTGATCTTGAGTGAAACAGCAATTATCTGTCTTGCAGACTTACCCTGATTGCAGGATATCATAATAGCACTCATATCCTAAGCCCAGTCTGCATCCCTTTTACCTCTTTCCTGGGTCCTGGGTTGACTTCTTACCTTTAGTCTGTTTGCCAAAAATTAAAAATACCGAAATCCACTACCACTGAACAATGAGTTCTTAGATTCCTTTTAATTTATGGAAATTCCACTCACGATGTTTAACATGTTAAGAGTTTTCTACAAAAAGTGACTTCAATCAACAGTAAGTTAGGATATCCTTTAAAATACCTGAAAGAGTGTGATTGGAATGTTTCTGCAAATATTCTTGATTGCTAAATGTTTACCCTTTCAAATGACAATGTGGATTAAATGTATGAGTATAAATCTTGTTATATTTGTTTAAATTATGGTCTGATTGACTGTGCAGCTGCCCTCCACTGCCATTAATATAACTTACTATTTTAGATAATTCACTTGAAAATTATAAGTCAATATTAAATATTTTACTGTATGTATGTGTCTGTTTGGAAAAACAAAAATGTTAAGCCAAAGGCCAAATGCAAATATTAATAGTTACCCTTTGCAGAATTATATTTTCCTCCTATTATTTTCATGGAAATTTGCTCTTCTGAAAGGTGTGCTTAGTCAAGGAGTAAATAACTCCCTCCAGAAACCACATAAATCTTATCCACACCACTTACATCCTTCAGTGCTCTGGGAACAAATAAATTTAGGTTCTGACCCTTAGGTCTTTATGTACTTGTACTATCTCCAGAATTTTTCCTTCCCATCTCATTTTCTCAACTTCATGTTGAAGACCTCTGACTCTGGTTGGAATCACTGTAATGACATCCTGCACAGAACATTTTCAAAGAGATTTTTTAAAAACACTGGGAAAATCTAGTAGATGAAAAGTAATTTTAATTGCATTTTTTTTTCAAAAAAAACCCCCTCAAGTTTGTAAAATATGAAAAGAAAGTATAGCTCTTCTAAAATGCTAGCACAAAACAGGGAATTTAGGTTCTGTTTCCTTAACAGGTAAAACTCACAAATTCACGAAGCTCAGTATATTCTGACATAATTATTTCAAGAAATAAACTGCAGACCCACAATGAGGCTGAATGCAGATTTTTTGCTTAAATACAGAAAAAAGCTATAAACTAAAAGTTAATGCATATTAGGTGTACAAGCATTCATTCCTACTGAGAGCCTCCCCACCAGGACATCGGCCTGGGCTGAGAGTACAGCCTTCCAGCGGGGGAAGAGACGCTCAGGAATGATGCTGCGGCTGGGGACAACCCACACTGTGCTGTCTTCTCAGTTCTGTCCTGCGGGTTCCCTCACCTCCTGAGATGGGTTCAGAGTTTCCCCTTCCGTGGCCCAGGCAACACAATTCAGTTCTGAGGGTACTGGATCTGCCTAGGGACCTGTCCCTGGGTCCCCTAAGATCAACCCCTGACAATGCCAGGGAGAAGTGCTCTGGACCCCAGTTGCCTATAGGGTGCGCAGGCAGGTTTGATGTCTTCCGCTTAAGGCTGTGCCCTGCTCTTATGGAGCCACCAGGTGAGCAGCCCTGGAGAGGGCCAGTGAGCAGGGAGCTCACTATCTGAGCATGTTGTAGTCTGTTTCAGGATTCTAAGAGGAAGAGCTGGAGCCCTGGCCTCTGTGGAGACCTTGCTCTGGAGGCTCAGTTGTTTTTTGTTGTTGTTGTTTGTTTTTGTTACTTTTTAGTGTTGTTTTTGTTTATTTGGTGGTGCAGCCACAGTTCAGGGAGAGGAAACTATTCTAAGGGGAAGGGCTGGAGCCCCCGCCTCTGTGGAGACCTTGGTCTGGTGGCTCAGTTGTTTCTTCCTTTTTGTTTTTGTTACGTTTTGTTTTTTGTTGTTCTTGTTTATTTGGGGGTGCAGCCACAGTTCAGGGAGAGGTAACTAGGAAGAGAGCCTGTGTGGAGACAAGCTTGCATTAGGGTCATCACTGTCCTCCTCCCTGGAAGGTAGCCCATCCAGAATGTCCAGGATCTGAGGTCCCACAGATCCACCGGGACTCCCTGGAAACTTATGGCTTTAGCTTCTGCAGTCTGGGCCAGAATTGGGAAATGTTTGTTGGGAAAGTAGTAAGTCAAAAACTGAGGGCCTGATGCCCCTTGGGCAGGACAAAAGCTCAGGATGTGTTGAGAAGCAATATGGCACCTGCCATCTTGGATCCCACCTGCAGATATGGGAGCACCCCAGGAGGCAGGGAGCCTGGTGCTCTGTCCACAAGGACACTCCCAGGTCACTGGTAGCAGAGGCTGCTGGGTTCATGAAGGTAGAAATTCCCTCCACAGCTCAGGAGCCTACTGACTGTCAGAGACGTGAAGACGGGAGAAACAAACTGCACCACCTACCCTCTTGCTTGGACTCCAGGACTTTCTAGGGTTGATCTCTGCCAATATCTTGCTCTTCATGTTCTGCTCTGCAACTTCTTCCGAAGGAGTCCCTCGTAAGTTCTGGCCCCTATCTCTCAGAATTACACTTGATGTATATTTGTTTGTTTATTTTTTCTCTTATCCAAAATGTTTTTTCTTCCTGAGACACTCTGGCAGCTGGTGTCTTTGGGTCAGCCATCTTCCTATCTAGCTATATTTTTGCACCCAACAACCCTACTTTATCTCTCCCTCCCCACGATGACTACCAGCCTCTGGTAACCATTACTCAATTTCCATAAGATCAATTGATTTTAATATATAGCACCTACATAAGAGTTAGAACAGGTGAGATTTTCCTTTCTGTGCTAGGCTTACTTTACTTAACATAATGCTTACCAGTTCTATCAATGTTATTGTAAATGGCAGAATTTCATTCTTGTTTGTGGATATAAAATATTCCATCATGCATATGTATCACAATTTGTTTACCCATTCATTCACTGATGGAGACGTGTTGGTTCCAAATATTGGCTATTGTGAACCCTTCAATAAATATTGGAGTGCAGATTTCCTTTGATACATTGAATTCCCTTTCCTTAGACGTACATCCAGCAATGGCATTGCTGGCTCATAAAATAGTTCATTTTTAGCATTTTGAAAAACTTCCTTACTGCTCTCTGTAGTGATTACATTTGCTTACATTCCTACCAGCAGTATTTGAGAATTCCCTTTTTGAACATCTTTTTGACAGCATTTTTAATTGGTTGTCTTTCAGATAAAAATCACTTAACTGGGGTGAGATGACTGTAGCTCTGGTTGGCATTTTGCTGATGACCAGTGATGTTAAGAATTCTTTTCATATACCTGTTGCCCATTGGTATGTCTTTTTTTGAGAAATGTCTATTTGTTTATTTCCTCATTTTAAAATCAGAGTATTTGATTTTTTACTATCTAGTTATTGAAGTTCCTTATAAATTCTGTTTATTAGTCTTTTGTCACATGAGTAGTTTGCAAGTGTATACACTGGGGAAAACATTTACATTAAATAAATGCTGCTGGGAAAATTGGATAGCCACATGTAGAAGGACGAAACAGGATCCATATCTCTAACCACTCAAAAACAATTTTTTAATGGGTAAGAGATATAGATAAAAGGCATGAAACCATAAGAATTCTAGAAGAAAATATTGGAAAATCTCTTCTGGATAGCAGCCCAAGCAAAGAACTTATGAAGAAGACTCCAGTGACAATCACAGCAATAAGAAAAAGAAATAACTGGGATTTGAGTAAATAAAAAGCTTCTGCACAGCCAAGAAAATAATCTAGAGGGCAAATAGGCAACCTATGGAATGGGAGGAAATAATCTCAAGCTATATATCCTATAAAGGGCTTGTCAACGGAATCTACAAAGAATGCTAGTAAATTAGAGAGGAAAAATCAAAAACCCACGAAAAGTGGGCAAAAGACATGAACCAAAGCTTCTCAGAACAAGACAGACAAATGGCCAGTAAACATGGAAGAAGTGTTCAGTGTCACTAATCATCAGGGAAATGCGAATTAAAACCATGGGAGATATTGCCTTATTTCTGTTAGAATGTCTTTTTAAGAAGTCCAAGAACAGAGGTGGCACCTGTGGCTCAAAGGAGTAGGGCACCAACCCCACGTGCTGGAGGTGGCAGGCTCAAACCCAGCCCTGGCCAAAAACTGCAAAAAAAATAAATAAATAAAAGTCCAAGAATAATAAAGTCTGGCATGGATGCAGAGAGAAAGGAATGCTTATACACTGTTGGTGCTACTGCAAATTAGTACAATGGATAAAAGTTTAAATATTCCTCAAAGAACTAAAAGTAGACCTAATAGACCTACATTTGATGCAGCAATCCTACTGCTGGTCTTTTTACCAAAAGGAAAAG
Source organism: Galagoides demidoff (assembly GCA_963574575.1). Lineage (NCBI taxonomy): Eukaryota > Metazoa > Chordata > Mammalia > Primates > Galagidae > Galagoides > Galagoides demidoff. The sequence continues at coordinate 5,020 of CAUYQV010037805.1, forward strand.
AAGTCATTTTATTAAAGAAACACCTGCAGTCAAATGTTTATTGCAGCACAATTCACAATTGTAAAGATGTGGAATTGACAAGTGTCTGTCAATTCACACATGGATTAACAGGATGTAGTATATGTGTAACATGGAATACTACTCACCCATGAAAAAGGATGACTTACTGCCTTTTGCAATAATTTTGGTGGTACTGGATATCATTATCCTGAGTGAAATATCTCAAGAATAGAAAAACAAATACCTCATGTACTCACTATTAAATTCAAACTAACTAGAGAGCATACATGTGTATAGAGGAAAATAAATTCAATGCAAATCAATCAGAGCTTGGGGGGGAAGGAGGAAATGGGTGAAAACCTACTGAACAGGAACTGTGAACACTACCTGCCCAATAGACACCCTTATAACCCTGACTCAAATTTTGGAAAAGTGATTCACGTAACCAAAGACATTTGTACACCTATAACACCTTGAAATATAAATATATACGCATATGGTTAGGTAGTTAGATGGAATGAAGAATATCGGATAGCATAACAAATGTATATATTCAATAATATTCAGGTTATACTTTAACTATTATAAAATATTGGAAGGCTTCTAACACAAAGAAATGTTAAATGCCTGAGGTAATAGGTACTCCAATTGCCCTGTTTAATTGATTCATATTGTATGTACCAAACATCACATATGCACTATGAAGATATACAACTACCATGCATCTATAATGATTAAAAAATTAAAAATAATATTTCTATTAACTAGATCATAGATTAGTCACTAATGCTTTATTTTTCTCATTAGAAAAAGAAGATAATAGTTAAAATTGTTTCAAGAAATCTGTGATATTTCATTTGTAAAGTGCTAAGCCTAGAGCCTGGAATATTATAATGTGTCAATAAATTATCTCTTACAATTTTAAGAAAGCCTTCTTGAAAATATCAGACAAGTAAACACATCACTTCCCTATGAATCAAAAAGTTGACAGATCCAGTTTAACTGATCCCTCTAGAAGGTTATGAAACTCTAGATGAAAAAAGAAATAAAGGTTCAAACATACTCAAACCTGGGAATTTTATTTTATTATAACAAAACACCTTTAACCATTACCCAGTGGTACAACTCCAGATCAGTGAAAGAGGTAGGACTTTTTCAATAGGGTTTTCACGCTTTTTAAAAGTAGATCTACTTATCAGAATTGCTTTGCCCAACTATCATATCATATATTAGCATTTTTCAAAACCTTTACTGGGTTAGATGTGGCATTCTTTAAAAGATACACTGCCTATTTGAGCAGTAGTAACCCTGATGATAACATCAATTATAATTAGGTATTCCTCTCATATTTATTGCCTTCCTGAAATGCATTTATCTTCTTACTATTCTGGAATATAGGGGTGGGGTGGATAATGAACCTATTCTGAAATTCTTTCAGCCTCAGAGGAAGAGTATTAAGAAAGATAGGGAAGACAAATCATGGTAGAGGAGAAAGAAGGCAGTCAGGAAAAGCTCGACAAAGGCAATCACCCCCAATCATGCCTCAATAAAGACTGGAACATTCTGTGATTTTGACAGATCTCTTGGACTCCCTTTTGTCCTCCCTGTAAGCCCGCTGCAGTTTCCTTGGCCCTTGTTTCTAACATCCTACACCTGCAACTCTCTTCAAAGAACTGCCATTGAGCTCTGAACTACTTTCCCTCCTATGCACAGAGAGCTAGACGTGTCCAGGGGTGATGTGACTGTGTGTCCCGGGATGGCCTTAGCATGGTCAGCTAGGAAACTAGGTTGAAAGACTAAGAGCAATGTCTCAAATGAGAACAAATTCTGAAGTATAAGTTTGACTTTAAAGTTCCCCTACTGGATCACACTAAAGTCAGGATTTTATACAAAATGCCACCCGCACTGTTTCCTCAACATTACTTTCATGCTCCCTCCCCTCTGTTAAGATTCCCCTGAAAGTATTATTTTAATAAATAATTTTCATTAAATCCTTGTCTCAGGATCTGCTTTGAAGAACCTGACCACCCAAAGGAAAGATTGTGAGGATTTAGGTTGATTTCTAGTAACTTTGTATATTTCCTCGTATTTAATAGTAAACATTTTTGTTAGGCCCACCTTCCTTGTGCTGATCTGCTTCCCAATGGTGAATATTAGTTAAGAAAATAAATGCCGAGAACTAGGTAGAAAGGAATTGGTGATGCTGAAAAAGATTATACCAGACTGTGTGCTCAAATTAATCAGAGAATGGGGCAAGACAGGAGTGAAAACCAAATTTCAGAAAGGCAGTGTAGGGAGTTAACCAAAAAAAGGAAAGTAACCCGGCCAAATTTGTAGGGCCTGCAAAGGAAAAGCAGCTCCTTTGAGCTTAGCCCAGGGATGGGAAGAATGTGTCCAAGAATTTGGCTGTCTACATAAGGTGATTAGATACAGCCAGAAAGGACCTGAGGGATGTGTACACTTATTAAACGAATGCCCCTAAACTGAGTGGAACTCAGTATTCCATTTCCGGTATTCACCATATCACTTTATCATACTTGAAATCCATCTGGTTGTCTCTTCAGTTCAGGATTCATGATATTTACGTAACTCAATTTCACTAACATTTTTGGAGGCTACTGAGTGGTGCAGGGTAGGATGGAAAAGACAGGATATTATAAAAAATTTTGTTATTCTTATCAGACCCTTAATCTTCTTACTTTTTTAAGAAAAAAATCTGGTGGTATTTATTACATAAATATAGTTTTCATTTGTCACAGACTGACAAAACGTAGCTTAGACAAAGATTTTAAATTTACCCAGGAAAGAACCAGGTCAGCTGTGGCATTCCTGGGAGAACTCCGTACTCTAAATGTTATGGGGAATACACTCAGGTAGGCACAGTTCCACCTCCGTGGGTGTACATCAGAGGCCTGAATCTTTCCATGCCGTTACTATTTCTTCTGAATTGTCAGCTTTGTTCCTATAAATGTTTGGAAATTGTTGGCCATTGGCCAGTTGCACATGACATAGTGTACTGTTCATTATGTGTCCTTCATGCTAAAGAATTCGCAATCAGATTTTCAAATGCATTTTAGTTGGCTGCAATGTTAATTGGTAGCATTCAGGCCACAAACACATAAAATTATATTTTCTAAGAAACTTACACATTCAAAATATATTTAAGTTTTTGTGACTTTGAATGAAACTTAGAGGTTTTCATATCTGATCATAATCAAATATTCTATTTAAAAATACAGTAATTCCTTTTGTAAGTTACAAAATACGGGAAGAATACCTCTAGCGCATGAGGAATCATTCTCTTACGTAATTCATGAATACCATCAGGGAATAATAATATATCCCTCCAAGGCAAAGTTAACAATAATTAATAATTTCCTCCCCAGTTAAATAATATTTTATATTTTTAAAAAGCAAATAATAGTATAAGATCAATAGGAAAATATTCAAATATATAAAGGTATATGAAGTGAAAGATGAAAGACCCTCCCACCTCACAAAAATAAACACTGATTGACATTTAAGTATGTATTTCTGGATAACTTACCAAGTCCATGTGTGTATCATTTTAAATTGTTCCTATTGTGTTGTACAATTTACTATTTTAAAAACATTAATAATATATTGTGAATATAGAAAAAGAAATGCTAAAAAAAGTAATATATTGTGGTCATTAATACACAATTGTCATATAAACAAATTAAATATCCCTTTTAACAATTGCATATTTCATTCTGTCCAAACACAGTAATTATATAATCTATTACTATGGTCATCTAAATTATTTAGAATATTCTGAGATATATACAGTATATATACAGAGAGTACCAAAACGTATACACATTTTAAGAAAGGAAAAGACTGCATTAAAATTGTAATACTCAATATATACTAATAACAAAAGAGGAATACAAACCACATTTGAGCACCTCTTGTACTTGCAGAAGTTAATGTGACTTGAGTATTATAATTCTAATACAGTATTTTTCCTTTCTTAATTTTTCCTTTCAATTTTTGGCACCCTCTATACATGTGTAATAAATGTATTTATGTGTATAATGCTCTATATGCTATGTAAAAGTATGTTCCTAAGGTTACATATACATTATACATGTATGCATTTATCTGCATATTATATGTAATATATGCACAATTCTACAGTTTTTCATTACAACATGCTTGTGCATATATATGTTGTCTCCCTTAAAATATCAAGTACTTTATTTAAAGCCTAACTGAATATCATCATCAATAAAAATATATTTTGTCCCAGATTATATTATTTACCTGCAGAAAGAAAATAAATGCTTTTCACGGAAATACATCATTATATTATACTTAAATAAAGCAACAAAGCAAATTATTTCTAAAGAGCCTTGTTCAAGGAGAGTAATGAAGGATTCTCTGCAAGATCATAATCTTCTAAATATGTTTATTTCACTAAGTACCATGATTCACATATCTCTTGGGTAGTGCACTTACTTATAATGAAGAATAAATCAGGTCAAAATTACTGTAAATCATCTTTCCGCAGAAGGATTTCTCCAGCTTTAGAGATGCTAATATAAGCACCTGCTTCATTTTAGCAAGATGGTTGGAGTTAATCTACAGATGTTATTTTTCCACTGCATACTATTTCAGAAATGATTGCGATTGGGTGACTGTCACTTTGACATTGGAGAAGCCACACTGCCTGTTTTCTAGGTAAACGTACGAAGGAATATTTTCTGTTGAAGAACAGCCATAGGCTGTATAAAAACATCCATATGAGAGTAATACATGACACTTTATGCTAAATTAAAATACATAAAAGGAGATCATGAAAGCCATATTTTAAGTACTTTTACAGAGTTAGAAGAAAGGATTAATGATAAAAATAAGAAAAAGTCAAATATTAAGGAGAAATTTTTTATTATCATTTAAGCTACTTTCAGAAAGAATCAATATAGGAAAAAAAAAATCTATCTAAATTTTTCCTTAACTTACTTGTTTTCCCCCAAAGGAGACCAAAATTTATAAAAGATCTATGTTAAAAAAAAATTCACTTGATGGACTTTTTTTATATTTAGGAGATGAATACTAGAAATTCAGAGGTTTTATGCATAATGTGCCATAACCTTTTATCAGAATTGAGCAATCTGCCAAAGTGTATTAGTCTTTGCACGTGTTATTCTGAACAAAGATTTATTTAAAAAGGATGATCCTTTGCCTTATGCATGAGTGATAGTCCATGAACAAATTAAGAATTGCCAATATTCAAAAGGTTTATGTAGGCAGTTTAATGGACCTCATTACACGCCTCATTATATGAAATACATGTATTTCCTTTTAGTTCCCTTCATAAAATATTTAGGAAGTTTTCTTTTTATTTATTTTATATCTTTTTTATAACATAGCAGAACCTCTGTAAGCTGATCACCCAAGGGACTGGAACAAACTGGTCAACATATGGAGGAGGTCAACATACGGAACTAAGTCGGCTATACTGATACATACATGTGGTGCATTTCTAGTCTATGAAAATTAGGGCAACTTAAGGAGGTGGTCAGAGTGGGGAGGTGGTCAACTGTGGAGTTTCTCCTGTTGGCATATATAAGTATTGCCTCTTTTGAACGACATTTAATTTAATTTACACTTTGTCTGCAGCACATTCATACATATGTTGTGAGGTAGGGGGTTAGGATTTCTTTTAATATGGATATCCAGTTGATTTAGAAAATTTTGACAAGAACACCCTTTTCTCCTGCTCCATAGTGTTACCTCTGTCATAAATTATATAATTCTAACTATTTCTGAATTCTCTACTTTCCTATACTTTTACAAATACCACTGTTATAAGTATTGTGTATATGTATAATATTTGTAAAATATGGTAGCACAAATTCTTCGCTTTATTCTTTAAGATATTCTTATCTAGTTTAGATCTTTTGCATCTCTGTGTAAATTTCAGCAATTCTTGGTAAATTTTTCCAAAAAATTTATCTCCAGAAAATTTGACTGATATTGCATTAAACTATAGACCAACTTGAGGAGAAAAAGTGCCTTATAAATATAATATTGAGTCTACCAATCTACAGCCATGATATTTCCCATTGATCAGTTTTCTTTAATTTATTTTAATAGAGTTTTGTTGTTTTCTGTTTTTAAGCCTTACACATTTCTATGTTGTAGAATTGTTTCTAAGTGCATTTTACTTTTTTTTTTTTTTTAAAGACAGATTTACTCTGTCGTGCCAGCTAGAGTGCAGTGGTGTCAGCGTTCCACAATACAACCTCAAACTCCTGGGTTCAGGAGATCCTCTTGACTCAGCCTTCAGAGTA
>CAUYQV010037806.1:0-40623 GCA_963574575.1 Galagoides demidoff
AAACTATAACTGAGAAAATGACATGAAGGCTGTGTTGATCAGTTTGATGGAAGTATTTCGGATTGCATGCGAAAACCCCACACTGTACCCCAGAAGTGCATTAATGTACATAGTTATCATTCAATAAAATTAAAAAAAAAATAGAGAAAAATAAATAAATAAAAAGAAAAAAAAAAAAACTAAACAGGCATTTTGGACAACACATTTTTGGCAATGGAACCTGGACAACATTTATCAAACATGGTAGGGAAAGTTCTCACTCTGCATTATAAAAAGGACAGCCAGATATCAACTGTTATAGAAATGAAATAAGATGGAAAATTTTAACAAACTGTTGAAACTATTTCCTTAAAGAGATTTCCTCCACTGCCAGAGATCTTAAATAGCCTCCTGGTCAGTCATCTGGAAGTAATTCTTCACATAATTGATGAACTTGGCTTCTACTTTGGGAAGAGACTCACCTTTTTCTATACTTGGTTGCATTTTTGCCTTAATGTCTTCTACCGAACTAGGTCCTTTTGGTGTTTTAGGAGTTTTTTCCTGTTTTTTGAAGGATTCTTGACCTTTTGATCTCGGTGTTGATGGTTTTGAATTCTTTCCATTCTGGTTTGATTTTTGTGCATTTTTGGCTGGAGTGTCTCGCACAGATTTCTTCACTGGAGCTTTTTCTTCAGTTTCTTCATCATCAAAATCATCATCATCTCCTTCATCTTCATCATCGTCGTCATCTTCATCTGCAGCAAGTTTTACTTTTTTCTGTGGAACTTTGCTACCACTTCCAGGGGCAGATCGCTTTCCAGACATACTGAAGAGTTTCACATCCTCCTCCTCTTCATCTCCTGACTCTGCATCTTCTTCCACAGCTACTAAGTGCTGCCCACTAATATGCACAGGCCCTGAACCACACTTCAACCATAAGACCACGGGTGGTGTTATTTCAAATCCCCCAAGAGAAACCGTTGACTGTACGGACATTTTCAAAGTTGCCAACTTTACTTTAATTGGACTCCCTTCATAATTCATTGCCTCTGCTTCAACAATGTGCAGCTCATCCTTTGCACCAGCCCCTAAACTGACAGTTCTTAAAGTTAACTGGTGCTCATTTTCATCATTATCCACCTTAAAGTGATAATCTTTGTCGGCCTTTAGTTCACAACCGAAAAGATAGTTCTGAGGCCTCAAGGGGCTCATGTCCATGTCCATCGAATCTCCCATGAGGTGGTGGCACGCACTTAGGTGGGCGAGAAGGCAGACAGAGATAAATGACTACTGCTCCAAGGAACAGCTGCGCAGGACGGAATCACACCAGGGGCTTAGATTTTTTGATAAATGCCACTTACTAGGTTTAGGAAGTTCTCTTCTATTTTGAGTTTGCTAAATTTTTGTGAAAAATTGATGTTGAATTTTGTAAAAAAAATTGTATCTATTGAGATGATCATGTAATTTTTGTCCTTTATTCTACTGATCGGGTGAATTGCTCTGATTTTTCCTCACGTTAAACTAACCTTGCATTCCCATGATAAATCTCACTAGGCTATGATGTCTTCTCCATCTGATACATTGTTCGATTCTGTTTGCTAATATTTTGTTCAAAATTTTGCTTACTGATTTGTCATTTTCTTGTACCTTCTTTGTATTTCTTTTATAAAGTATATATGAAGTACTTCTTAGTGTATTACTTTAATTCCTATTGGTATTTTATTATTTATTTATTTACTTACTTATCATTGGAGACTCATCGAGGGCACAAATAACCAGGTTAGACTGCTTGCATTTGTTGGGTAAAGTCCTTTCTATAATTGTGTTCTGCCACCAAGACCTGTGTCACAGACTGTGACCCCCACCCCCTCCCTCTTTCCCTCTCTCCAGGTCCCCATTCCCCCAACCCCTGCCATGTACCAGCATCAGTGGTCCTCATACCAGAATTGAGTACATTGAATTCTTGAGTACATCATATTCTTATGATGCTTTACTAAGAAGAATGTGCTTCAACTCTATCTAAGTTAATACAAAAGATGTAAAGTCACCATCTTTTTTGTGGCTGGAGAGTATTCCACGGTATATATATATGCCATGGCTTGTTAATCCATTCCTGGATTGGTGGCCATTTAGGTTGTTTCAAAAATTTGGCAATTGTAAATTGAGCACCAATAAACAGTCTAGTGCAAACGTTCTTATGATAAAATGACTTTTTATGTTCTGGGTAGATGCCCAGTAATGAGACTGCAGGATCAAAGGAGAGGTCTAATTTGAGTTCTTTGGGGATTCTCCATACTTCCATCCGAAAAGGTTGTATGAAAAAATGCTCATCATCCCTAACCATCAGAGAAATGCAGATCAAAACCACCCTGAGTTATCACCTAACCTCAGTGAGAATGACCCACATCACAAAATCTCAAAGCTGCAGCTGCTGGCATGGATGTGGAGAGAAGGGGGCACTTTTACCCTGCTGGTGGGGTATTTTATTTTTGAAGTACTTTATTAGTGCCCTAGGGATTCATGTGTACATTTAAACCTATCATAGACTACTTTAGTCTAATACTGACTTAATTCTGGTAAAGTAGAGTAACTTTGTTCCAATATAATGGTATTTCCTTCCTTTTTGCTATTACTGTTATAACCAAACATGGCAGACACTTCCCTGAGCCCAGTCCCCCTCCTGCCATTCCTGTCTGGAGGGTTGCTGTTGAATCCTTCCTCACCTTCACCATTCCCACATCAGAGTCACTCATGAAATTATGAAATCCCATGGACTTCCCCTTTGTGTGTCTTCTGTCGATTCCCTCTAGTTCATTCTCCACGTGGCTCCTTGAGGGAGTGTTGCAAAATGTAAGTCACACCCCAGCATCCCCCAGATTAAGCCCTACAGTTATCCTGTGACCTCCGGGATAACTCCAAATGCCTTAGCACACATCCAGGGCCACTCTGCGGTGCATAGGGTATAGAACATGAAGGTCATTGTACCAGCAAAGTGCCTGGTATATAATTGGTGCTCAAAAACCACTCCAACTTTATTTCTTCTTTTGAGATGGTGTCTCACTTTGTTGCCCTTGGTAGAGTGCAGTAGCGTCATAGCTCACAGCAACCTCAAACTCTTGGGCTCAAGTGATCCTCTTGCCTAAGCCTCCCAAGTAGCAGGGAGTACAGGCGACTGCCACAATGCCCAGAGATTTTTATTATTTTTGGAGACAGGGGTCTCAGTTTTGCTCAGGCTGCTCTCAAACTTCTGGGCTCAGACAATCCACCCACTTCAGCCTCCCAGAGTGCTAGGATTATAGGCATGACCCACTGTGCCCAGCCTTCCAACTTTATTTCTCAATGTAGCCCCTGTCCTTACTGACACTAAAAAAATTCTATATACTCACATATAACTGAACATATTAACTTGAGACAGCCAGGATGAGGCATATCTGGCCCCCGGAGTACATGACATCTCTTCTCCTCCTCCCTCCAAGTTTCTATTTATGGTTATTGATTTAAATGAGGGCTGAGAAGCTCCCCATGGAAAACATTCAAATGATATACAAAATTGGGCTCTGTGCACATTCAGGTGTATTCTGTTATCAGACTGCAACCATGGGAGCTGCATGTGAAGGGCTCTGGGGTGTTTGAGACGATTCACCAAGGGTGCTCTAGAAGAGTGGGGAACGGAGTCCAAAGGGGAGCAGTGTCTTTAGGAGCAGCCTGGAGGCTGCCAGGTAAGCCAGCTGCAACCCTGCCCTCCGGATGACGTGTGTGCCCACAAGAGAAAAAGACCCTGAATGCTAACCCGTAGGACAAATCCCTAAGCCTGGCACTTCCCAGCCAAGCAAAGGTGACATGGGGGCTGTTCTCATTCTCACTTCTCAGGGTCCACCATGAAGTCTGAGGTCCATCAAAAGAGATCTGCAGCTTGAGCAGAAGAGGCTGTCCAGCAGAATTGGGAGTTGGAGAGGGGAGAAGTGGGGGGTGGCACGCTGCACTGCATATAATGAAACAAAAGACCTGACTTTGTGACTGCCAGAAATAAATGGGGATGAGGAAGTGGGCTCATGGTAGAGGTGGGAGCTAAGAACCATAGTCGTTTGAGTCTCAAGTCTGTGGCACTGTTGGCTGCCCACCTAATAGCTGCTCCAAATCTTCTTTGCTGAAGAAGCCTGTTGCATTTAACCCGATGCTGGTGGCAGTATGCACACAGAAATTAGGTCCAACCCCTGAGGACGGGTCCCCTTGGAGGAGTCCAACCCCACTTTTCCTGATCAGTAATTGGCTTGGGAGTGGGCATATGACTCAGTCTGGCCAATGACTGTGGCAAGTGTGATGGTAAATTTTATGTGTCAACTTGTGTGGGCCAACGGGTGCCCAAGTATTTGGTCAAATATCATTCTGGGTGTTTCCACGAGGGTATTTTTGGAAGAGATTAACTTTTAAATCAGTAGACTGAGTAAAGCAGATCATCCTCTCTAATGTGGGTGGCCTCATGCAATCAGCTGGAGGCCTGAATAAGAGCCTCCCCAGAGGAGGAGAGGATTCCTCCTGCCTAATGGCTTTTGAGCTGGGACACTGGCTCTTCCTGGGTCTCAAGCCTGCTGGTCTGCAGCTTCCCGGCTCACCCTACAGATCTTGGGACTTGTCAGCCTCCCTAATCACATGAGCCAATTCCTTATAATAAGTCTCTTTATATGTATTAGTTCTGTTTCTCTGGAGAACCCTGGCTAATACAGAGCACTTCTGAGAGAGACTTTTCTTCCTGATGAAGAAAAAGAGCCTGTGAACGGAAGCATCTTCGTTCTGGCTGTGATCCTGTCGTGGGAGGATGTGCTGTTTAGAGCTGTAGCACCGGTGTTGAGGTGCCCTAACATGGCGGGGTAGCTATGTCGGGAATGAATCAGCAACTCAAGGGACCTTCTCTTCTGTGGGTCAATTTCCCCGCCCCACTAAATGGCGCTAGTGGCGCCAAACTCCCAACCAATGTGGAAAGTCCCTCTATACCATGTGCCTTAAACAACCAATCACCTATTGGCCCGTCCTTTCTTTTGTTCTGTACCCCCATAAAAAGCCAAATGGCCATAACTCGGGGCTCTTCTCACGGTACGCTGTGCTGAAGAGTCTGAGCCCAAGCTTGAATAAAGCAGCCTCTTGCTCTTATATCGGTGTGATCTCATTCCTGGGTTTGGGGTACGGGGTGCAGGGAGTTCTGGACCCTACAGTGTGTTGATGTAAGAAGGTAAGATGAGGATGGCAGAACAGAAAGATGAGAGAACCTGAACCCTCGGTGACATCACTGAGCTGTAGGGTCACCTGCTGAAGGCTTACTCTGGTCACCCTGCTGTGTGAGCAGAGACTTCTTCATAGTTAATCCTTGGAACTCCAAGTGCGACCCAATCAATTATATTTTTACTTATGTTGGCCAATTATGTCATCAATTAGGTTCCAAATTAGCTTGTACCAAATCTCAGGTCCCACCCCTTGTTTTCCCTCTCAGAGACTTCATTTCAACAAGATGGATGGGGGATTGGCCTGCACGCTAAAGTTTGAAAAGCTCTGTCTTGAGGACTGGTAGTTGGATGTTCTGTTTTCACATCAGAGAGCATCCTAATGTATTTGCTATGACTTCATTAGGATCCTTAGACTACGGTTTGTGAATATTTGGCTTGTGTAATTTCTTAGCTACCCCATTCCCCTCTGGTCCATTCTCTTGCTCCCTCCCACTTTTTCATGTGGCTGACATGTTTCCCCTTCAAGACTCAGCTAAGGCACTGCCTCCCCCGGGAAGCCCTCCTGACTCCCCCCAGGCGGAATCAGGTGCAGTGTGTCACATTTTACTTGCCTCATTACTTAGTTGACTCTTCAGCTAGAACCCAAGTGCCATAAGGAAAATCTATTTTTACTCTCTGTATCTTGCACGTCTATCCACTGTCTGGCACATGCTAACAGCTGAGTGAATGTTTTTGGAAGATGGAATGACTATCACTTTGCTGCCCTGCTCCTTGCTGCTGTGGCCTCCCCCATAGGGCTGGAAACATCTGACGTGGCAGGAGGCCAGGTGTGGGATCAGGGGATTAGGACGCCTGCTGGCCCCGCAGCTGTCATCCCTCCCATCCCGCCTCCTCACCCCCCACAGAGCACACATTTCCGAACCAGCTGCAGGGTGCCCTCCCTCCCTTCCTCCCCTCTCCTCTGTTTCTTTCTCAGGAACAAATGTCACCCCCCTAACAGTGGATGAAGAGATGTATGGCATAGAGAAGACCCCACAAATACAAGCCCTTCCCCAACCCTCTCCCCGGACTGCAGTCCATTTATAAACCCACCCAGACAACTCAAGTGCTGGCGTCCTTCCAGAAGGGGTGGGTGGCAACAGTCCTCACTGAGGACTGGGCCATGAAGCACTTGACTATACTCGACTGTTAACACCACCAGAGCATCTTCTTATTAAGAAGCAATTACCAATGGGACAGTTCTCCCTTAGTAGATGCTACACCGTCCATTTCTACATTGAGATTTTCAGTGAAACAGGGCCAGCTTTAGTCTGGGATCAGCATGGGCTGTCACTGGGGACAGCAGTGTTGGGATAGATGCGTGGGTCAGCTGTCCAGGCCTCCTTACAGGACTGGGCCCAGAAGGCAGAGGTGAGGAGAGAGTGTCCCTCACTTGCCAGTGTGCCTAGCTGCTTCCTTCCTTAGCAGGACCCCACCCCTACCTAATGCTCACTCGTGCTAGCTGAGAGCGCCACTCCAGCTGGTGCCTAGCCAGAGGCGCAGAGGTGCTAATGGCTGGTCTGAGTTCACGCAAAGGAAAGTAGAGGACTCGGGATGTGGCAGCAGGAGGCTTGTCTCTAAGGGGCTCCATATGGGGCATTTATTTGGAAGGCAGTGGAGATGGCAAAGCCTCGACCTACTCATTTACCGTTTACCTTGCAAATGTCTGCTGAGCAAACCACTTTCACCAGGGTCTGCGGTGGGCCCTCAGGACTCAGGTCTGGAGGACCTGCTCCTGCCCTCAAACAGCTCCCTGTCCAGTGAGAGAGATGGACAGACAGACACATCAAGTCAGATGTGATCGGTGCTGCAAGAGGGACAAGCACAGGCCTGAGGGAAGCAAAGGACCCAGCAGATAGGTGTGCCATGAAGGAGTGGCTGAATGTTTCCTAAAAGACCCAGCAGGAAGGGAGGACACTGTCATTCCATGCTAAGTATGTGCCAAGCACTGTGCTGGGCATATCCCCCACATCTTGTCCATGATCTTCTCTGTAGATGGGGAAATGAGGCTCAGGGAAGGTTCCTGGCTACCACGTGCCATGCCGTGTCACCAGCCCCTCACACTGGAGGTGAAGGACACGCCCCGGCTGTGTGAGCTGTGTTTTCTAGTCTCTGTATCTGCTTTGACATCTGGGATTTTGCCGACCGTGGAGGGACTGCCACTGCCAGGGTTAGCTGACTCAAAATCATGTGGCCAGGAGCACGCTGGAGCCATCTCCTTCAGGGGCCTATTCCTATGCCCCATCTCCAGAGTCAGGGAAGAGCAGTTAGGGACCCGGCTCACGGCAATTATTCAGACCAGTCGATCCCGAGCCTGTTCACTCCTCTCAGAAATCGCTGTAACAGCCTCTTCCTGGGCTGCCTGTCCCCCACCCTGCCCCTCCCAGGATCTGAGAGTCACAGCTATGTTGTCAATAGCAGTCATCCCCTTAACTGTCGGCCTCACCAGCCCTGTGTGGTATAGGACCTGTATTTCACAACACACACAGATGGGAAAGCTGGTGTAACCAACAGGAGTGAGTCATGCACATCCTGGGAGCCATCTGTGGGGCCCAGGAGGGCCAGCGGAGGCTGGCGGGGCACACAGAGAGGGCAGCTGGCATCCTGGAGGTGCAAGGCTGGGAAGGGGATCTGTGTTACAGTACAGTCCTCACCACAGCCAGGAAAACAGATAGATGAGAGAGAGAGACAGAAAGAGAGAGACACAGGCCTGCTGTAGTGATCCCAGTGTGACAAGAGGAGATCAAATTGAGCCAGTGTCCAAGGGAGTGGAGTGCAGGGGGTGGATCCGAGGGCACTGAGATGGCAAAGTTTGGCAATGAGTCTAATGAGGAGGTGGAGTGAAAGGCAAGAAGTGGGCTTTGGGAGGTAAATGTGCTGGTGGTGGCGGCCACTCACGGAGTGACCTGCCCAGTCACCATCTCGGAGCATCAGCTGAAGAGGCATGAGTCATTAGACTGTTGGGGTTTGGGGTTCAGGGTTCAGGATAGGAGTAGGGAATGGGAATATATCTGAGGCTTTCCCTTCTAAGTAACAGTGTTATACTCATTTACCTTTTGTAATTGATTATCAGTAAACACAAAAGTTGAACCCAAGACTTAACTGCAAACCTGCATACACTAAAGAACCAGCACGTTTTAAATGGAAAGGCTTCTACTTAGGGAAAGTGAAGACGCTCTTACAAAACCATCACTGCTGGTGTTAAAGACCTGGGGAAAGCTCAGGATTAGAAGTGGACCATCTGGGAAGAGGAGTTCAAAGTGAGTTTTGATTAGCTCTCTGGGATGGATTGGGCAGGCATCTAGAATCACAGACATTCAAAGTCCTAACAGGACAAAAATGACAAGCAGAAGAAAACAGTCAGGTGGCAGTAGCGACACTAAAGGCTGGCTCTGCTCTGGGCCAGTTCTGAAAGGGCTGCGGGAGAAGGATCAATGTGGCGGAAGCCCTGAAAGCCCACCTCTAAGTTCTGACAGCTTGAGGGTAGCTCCGCAATAGACTTGAAAGATTATTCAAAAAGTACGTGCTGGGGTGTGTGTATGTGTGTTGGGGGAGGTGACGATGAGATTTTATTGCAGTAGCAAAAGTTGCTGCAGTAGAAATGCTTGGAGAACATCAAGTGAGCAAGAGATCCTGTAGGAGAGAGCGTGATCCTCATTTGTAAGGGGCTGCCAGTCTGTGGAGGTGCCCAGACGTTTGTGAAGGACCTTCCCTGCTCAGAGGCAGAATAAACACTGCATCACAGATTCAAGCCACAGCTGTAGAGGCCAAAACCATTTGGTGAGGGCAGATCCTCAGGAGGGTGCCTAGAAGGCAAAAAAAAAAAGGGTCTAGCAGTGGAGCTTGGGACAGAGCGTGCCATCGTCTGATAAGCTCCAGTCTTTCTTGGTGGGAAATGATCATTCTTGGGCATCCTTTCTCCCCTGAGTAGGGTCTCGAGAACCGAGGATGGATCTCCCACCTCAGATGGGTTCGGGCCACTTGGAGAGTAGTTGCTGTCAAGTAACAGGGAGAGGGTGACTGTGGCTGAAGCAGACAGTTCAGGGGAAGACTGAGAGGAGGACAGAGAGAAGGAAGGAGCTGGGGTTCCCCTGGCCATGCAGACCACAGCAAGGGCTTTGGGTGTTATTTTTAAAATGCGTACCTCAGTCTCTTGCCTCCACCTTCCTTCTGCCCTTTGGCTTTGCCAACTACCATCTCTCATCTGGACTATACAGCTGGCTTCTCCCTGGCTCCATCTCCACCTCTGTCTCCTCTGATCCTTTTTCCATATAACAACCAAAATGATCTTTTGAAGAGCATGCAGTACTTTGTGTACTCTGCATCTGCACCAGCTTCCTCCCAGGGAAACTTTCTGTCCTACAGAAAGGCTGGAAAGATGAGACCACAGTTCCCAGCATCTATGCAACTCAGATTCCAACTTGGGCTCTGCTTAAATTGTAGACAATGTGAGTTAGTGCAGAGTGAGGCAGGGAGAGTGGTGGTTTGCAGATGTGGGGTCTACCGGGTATACGGGTCTGGCAGGGGCAGGTCTAACAGGTGTGGCTCTGGCAGGTGTGTGTCCAGTGGGTGTGAACCCAGCAAGCATATGGGTTGACAGGTGTGGGTCTAGCAGGTGTGGACTCAGGAGGTGTGGGTCCAGTAGATGTGGGTCTAGCAAGTATGGGTCTAGCAGGTGTGGCTCTAACAGGTGTGGGTCCAGCAGGTGTGAGTCCAGCGATGTGGCTTTATCAGGTGTGGTCCAGCAAGTATGGGTCTAGCAGGTATGAGTCTAGCAGGTGTGGCTTTAGCAGGTGTGGTCCAACAGGTGTGGGTCCAGCAGGTGTGGTCCAGCAGGTATGGCTCTAATAGGTGTGGGTCTGGCAGGTGTGGCCTAGCAGGTATGGTCCAGCAGGTGTGGCCTGGCAGGTGTGGTCCAGCAGATGTCTGTCCAGCAGGTGTGATCTAGCAGGTGTAGTCCAGCAGGTGTGGTCTAGCAGGTGTGGGTGTAGCAGGTGTGGCTCTAACAGGTGTGGGTCCAGTAGGTGTCTATCCAGCAGGTGTGGTCCAGCATGAATGTGTTTAACAGGTGCAGAACAGCCTGCAGGCACTGGATGGCTACCTCTGTAGTGTGCTCTGAGGCCAGCAGAGAGGTCCATCTTCCTCATTCCTCAGTTTCCTGACTGAAGCAGAGGTAATGGCTCCCCTGGCAAGTGCCCCCTGTGGGAGTGTTTTGGGAATTCCCTCTTTAGGCCCAGACCTTGGCCTACTCCTCAGGCCTGTCCAACAATTTATACAGGTAATTTCTTGTGTTACATGCTTCTCTGCTTAAAAAAGCATCTTTGGTTGGACTCTGAGTGCAAAAGACCACCCTGATTATCTCACTTCCTGACTCACTGACCATAGATTAAAGCCCAACAACCTAAACATGCCTGGATAACTAACCCCCCTTGTTTTTTTCCACACATCACTCTCCTTTCCTCTTCACCTGGTGAATCCACCATCATCCTCATTATAGTCTAATAATGTCAGTTCCCTAAAAGCCTCCCTCTAGTGCTAAAATCAGGTAGTGCCTGGGTGACACAAACAACAGCAATTTATTGTGCCACTGTCAGGGGGCTGGAGGTCAAAGATGAAGGGATTAGCAGGGTTGGTTCCTTCTGAGGGCTTTCAGGGAGGGGTCTGCTCCAGGCCTCTCTCTTTGAGCTGGACATGGTCATCTTCCCATCCACATGGTGGTCTCCTAGTGCCTGCATCTTTGTGTCCCTTTTTCTTATAAGGGCACCAGACATATTGGATTAGGGCCCACCTGATAACCTCATCTTAACTAATCCTATCTACAATGACCCTATTTACAAAATCTAATTCTACCTTGAAGTACTGGGGGTTAGGACTTTAGCATACAAATTTTGCAGGGGGACACAATTCAGCCCATAACAGTTGGGTTCCTGTTGTATAACCTCTCATCAAACTCCACTTTCTTATCAAAGCAATCAGTTGGGTGTGTGACGGTACAGCCATTAGTTGGTTGACGTTTGTCTCTGCCAACTAGACCATGAGCTCCATCGGGAAGACTGTGCCTCCTTTGTTGAATTATCTTAGCTCCTGCCTGGGGAAGGGCAAGTGCTCAAAAAGTATTTGTTGATGTTTATTGCAGCTCAATTCACAATTGCCAAGTCATGGAAGCAACCAAAATGCCCATCAACCCATGAATGGATTAACAAATAGTGACTTATGTAGACCATGGAGTACTATTCAGCCATAAGAAAAGATGGAGACTTTACATCTTTTATGTTTACCTGCATGGAGTTGAAACACATTCTTCTTAGTAAAGTATCTTAAGAATGGAAAAAAAAAATATCCAATGTACTTAATACTAATATGAAACCAATACATAAACAATTCCATGCCAACATGAATGATAAAACACAAATATAGTCTAGCATGGGGGAGGGGAGAGGAGGAAGGGGGAAGGAGGAAGGAGGGAGGGCAACTGGCGGGATCTCACCTAACTAACGTGCACAAGATGAGAGTGTTTAGCATGTCCCCTGGATGAAGGGCTCTACTGCAACTTGAACTTTACCTTGGAAATGAGAACAATGTAACTTAAAAACTTGTACCTTCATATTAATTTGAAATTAAAAAGAAAATTTTGAATGTGAAGGAAAGGTTACCAGTGATCGTTATTATTTTATAATTTCATTTCCTTATCTTTCCAAAGATATATTGATCAAATTTATTGGTTATTCATATTCTCTAGTAAAAGACCATTAATTTAAAAAAATAATAAGAAAAAAAGTATCCATCGAATTTATGGATAAATGAGTTGAAGAATAAATAATGATTATTTATAACAGTTAATGAAAGACCTAAAAGGCCAATGATAGGTGAGTGGCCAAATCAACTAAGACACAGTTTTTTACTATATAGGTGTTACAATCTGCTTCAGAAAAAAATTTTAAATCTGGGGAAATGTTTATGATTTGGTATTGAATGACATGGTAGAATATACCTGTTGATATTTTATCTGGAAAAAGAGCAGAAAAGTGAGATGAGTCTAGCATTCAGCTCACAAAAACTAAAAATCATGATATTAACTAGGACCAAGTTTGGAATTTTCCACATTGAATTTCTTTAACTCTTCTGGCTCATTAGCTCAGGGCCTAATTCATGTCAAGCTGAAGAACTAGCACCTTTAAAAATCAGGATCCTATAAACTATCCTATATTCTTCTTTGTAATTAAAGATGAGAATGTGGGCTGGGCACAGTGGCTCACACCTGTAATCCTAGCACTCTGGGAGGCTGAGGGGGCAGGATCCCTTGAGCTCAGAAGTTTGAGACCAGCTTAAGCAAGAATAAGACCCTGTCTCTACTAAAAATAGAAAAATTAGCCAGTCATTGTGGTGGGCACCTGTAGTCCCAGCTACTCAGGAGGCTGAGGAAAGAGGATCACTTGAGCCAGGAGTTTGAGGTTTCAGTGAGCTGTGATGATTCCATGGCACTCTACTCAGGTGACCAAGTGGGATTCTGTCTCAAAAAAAAAAAAAAAAGATGAGACCATTTATAAGTGAAATATGTTTGTAATTTCCCCTTTATAATAATATAGTTTCTCCAATTTTAATATCAGGTTTATCCAAATTAAGTATAATGATTTTGAAGTATTTCTTCTCTTTCTATTGTCTATAAGATTTGGCATGATCTGTTTTTTGAAATTATCTTTTACTTTTATTTATAAATATTAGTTGTCTACTTTTTGAGACTTTGGAAAAAAAAAAAGAAGTTAACTGATGACTCCATACTGAACCTCAGAGTCAAAGCATTCTATAGTAGACATACTCTTATTTGATAATGTGAATGTTACTTTCTTTGCATTATTATTATTGCTTAATATTTCAATGCAGTAATGATCTGATTTTTTTCTGAATATATTTATCTTCATTCTTTACAAGGTTTTTGTTTCTAGTCCTTTTCTTAAACATTGTTATTGTTACTAAATTTTAAGCCTTTTTAATTTTGTGAAGGCAAAAAGTGGAACAAACACATGTATATGTAAAAATAAATAAATAAATAGGACGGTGCCTGTGGCTCAAAGGAGTAGGGTGCCAGCCCCATATGCTGGAGGTGGTGGGTTCAAACCCAGCCCCAGCCAAAAATAAATAAATGCCAAAAAAAAAAAAAAGAAAGAAAAAGATGAGTATGTAAGGAAATACATAAGGGCTCATTTGTATTTCTTTGGGCTAAGATAATATTGTTTTTATCATCTCCAACATTAATAAAACCATGTCTGGTCATATGTAAAAATGATGTACTTGAACTTATTTTGCATATTTGTTCTTTAAAATAAAAAAACCCCTTTTTTTCTGATTTCAGAACTACTGCATGCTCATTATCAAAACATTAAATATCAAAGTAAAACAAAAATGTAAATTATCCAGAAATTGTGCCTCGAGGGAATAACCATCAATTATAGCTTGGTAATATTACCACAGAACTTATTTTCAATATACAGATATGTATACATCCACATATGGGAGTATTGTGCAGAAATGAAGCTGTGTTATGTGACAGTTTACACACTGCTTTTTCATTTAAGGAATGTCTTGCCTGCAGTCCCTACGCACCTCCCCCATTCTGTTTACCCCAGCAGGGACTCAGAATTAGCTGCTTAAGGTTTGAGAGAAGCAGCTGAGACACAGGGTGGGGCCTGGCCATCCCCCTGGGGGCAGAGTGAGCAGGGTCCAGACCCCCATTTGGATCATACCCTTGTTATTGCTATACGGCTGGCGGCTTTTATTTGCCATGGAGACTAAGTTCACCGACCACAAGTGCTGGTGTGGCTGAATGAACCATATGTGTCATCCTCTTTGTGTGGAAGCTGCCACACAAATAGCAACAGCACAGAGCGAGTTAAAATCCCACCACTTTGGCAGAATTCTCTAAAGCTTTCTGTGACCAAGTGCATGAAACTGTGGATTGTGGCTAAGAATACAGATGAAATATCTTTTAAGTGGTAGTGGAGATGGTATAGGCTGTTTGTGTGTGTATGTGTGTGTGTGTGTGAGAGAGAGAGAGAGAGAGAGAGCTTTCCTAGCAATATAGTAAATTTGAGTTTCTACATTTTGTTGCAAATCTATATAGTCCTCACGGGTCCTCAAAATTTCTGAGTAATTTATAAACATTGTTTTCTGTTTGGTGAGTAAAAAAAAATAATCACATCTTTGAGAATTTTGATATATCAATATAGCTGAAATATCAGGATTATATTTTTGAGTTATTGGATGAAAAAATGTAGATTACTGTAGAGTTTATAAATGTCTTCTCCACCTCCCACCTCAAATTTGAAATAACACAAAGCCTGGGTTTTAATTAATGTTTCAAGACTATTTTTTCTGAACGATCTCTTCCCTCCTCCTTCTGTTTCTCAGCCTCCTCTCTGGGTAACAGCTTGTTCCGGAAGGACCTACTGTCACAGTCCTGGGAAATAATGAATCCTCACCACACCAAAGGTGAACAAGGACAGCAGCAGCATGAGAATAAATGTCTGGGGCAAGGAAATTTGATTTTTAAAATTTTGAAGTTAGTTTTAAAAAAAATGGTTTTAGTGTCCCGTATTACAGAATACTATAGAAGATAAATTATTAATTATGTCATACTTAGGATGGCTTTTTCATTAATTTAACAGGGCAACTCAGTTCACATCCTTTCGAGGCAGGGTACAAAATTTAATAGGCAGTAATTAGAGGGAGCTCAGGGGAGCATTATTCCCGCCCTTGGTGCACGTATCAGCTATGTTTATTGACGTCACCTTGGAAACTGAGCAAGGCATAAAACCCGTCCTTTCATGTTGGAATCAGGAGATTTGCTTCCAGGAACAAAGATCACACATTATTTCACAGAGAAGAAGACTTTGAGCAAGTGGAGAGGAAATGTGAAGAACCTTGAGCTTGAAGCTTTGATCTTGAACTATCACTAGTGCTTTCGGATGTTATTCTTCCTGTGAAACTTCTAGGCAGCAGAGAGGAAGCAACCATTGGCCTCACTCTTGGGGTCACTCTGAAGTTAGCCTTATGCCTCTTCCCAGGGGGAGAAAATAAATGCTCAGGCCTTTCCTGAACAATCTGCAATCAAACTGGGGTCCTCTGCACAGTAGGAGCGTTCCCAGCAAACTCGTGTGCTGCTCTATCATTGGGACCTGTATCACTCAGAAACTTTTGCCTGTTTCTAATGTTCTTTCTGAAAGACACCCAGGAAACAGAAGCAGATCGAGGCTGGTAGTAGACCCGGCTTCATCTTCACTGCCTTCATCTGTATTGTATTTATGTACTTATCTGTCTTCCCACATGACTGGGAGTTCTGGTGGCCACAAAACTGGGTGGCAGACCCTCTGTCACTACCTCCTAATGAATTCATAAATGAAGAAGTCCATAAGCGAATCCCTGGGCTGGATCCGTGCCTGTTTGCAGAGCACCAGGTCTGCAGATGCCTGGCTGAGCCCCAGTGTGGGGACCACTGGAGGTGGTGACCAACCCTTCAAGCCCTTACCGACTCAGCGCTTCCTCCAGGGTGAGATGTGGCATTGTTTCACCCCTGTTTTGGGACATTCTTCTAGTTTCTTTAAAAAGATAGTGAATTCTCTGTGGTGAGAGACTATGGCATGTACTGTCGTCACGGGAGAAGCAGAAAAGCCGTGAAACGAGCTGTCTAAAGCAGAAGTGAAAGGGGCCAGGGAGAAGTGGGTGAGAAGGGAGGAAGCATTGATTTTGTGTTTATTACATGCAAGGCATGGAGCTAGGGCTTCCTGTATACATTACATAGTTTTATCTCTACATGTCCCCACCCTGAAAGACTCTGAGGAGAGTATTATTATGCCCATTTCAAATATAAGAGTCTCTCACCCTAGGGCACGGTTATCGTATGGCAGAGCTGTGGTTTGAACACTGGTGCAAGTGCCCCTGCCTAGAGTTGTTTATACCGAGGCAGGATCAGTGAATACGGGGGACAGCTAAATACTACATGAGTCTTCCTGAGACATGCATGTCATGAAAGAAAGAGACATCACATTGCTAATTGGGAAGAGGCAATCATTCATTAAAGGATATTTATGTCATTTTATATTAATGGCAGTTTTAAGCATTTTAATTATACCTTATTCCAGGCAAAGTGCTAAGTGCTCTATACACGTTACTTCGTCTAATGCACACATACACACACACACACACACACGCACGTGATCCAATGAAGCAGTTGTGAGTATCCTCATTTTGCAAGGGGTGGAACTTTTTAGGCTTAACTAAGTATATAGCCAAGAAAATCTCAAAACAGAACAAAGTTGGAGGAGTCACACCTCTGGATTTCAAAACTGACTATGAAACTATAGCTATCAAAACTGTGTAATACTGGTATAAAGATGGACATGCAGACCAATAGAATACGAAGGAGAGCCCAGAGGTAAACCACACATGGCTTATTTGGCATACATGGTCAAAACATTAAACAAGGGTACCAAGACCGTTAAGAGGGGCTTTTCAGTGGTGCTGGGGTAACTGCATATTGACATGCAAAAGAAGGAAATTCAACCCTAATCTTATACCATATGCAAAAATTAACTCAAAATGAATCAAAGACCTAAATGGTAGCTAATACTATAAAACTCTTAGAGCAGGGGTCCTCAAACTTTTTAAACAGGGGGCCAGTTCACTGTCCCTCAGACCGTTGGAGGGCTGGACTATAGGCCCCTGGACGAGTCGGCTGCTAAGCAGGACAGGCAGCAGCGGCAAAAACACCCAACAGGCCAGATAAATGTCCTAGGCGGGCTGCATGTGGCCCACAGGCCACAGTTTGAGGACTCCTATCTTAGAAGAAAACACAGGGTAAAAACGTCACAATATTGGATTTGGCAATTATTTCCTGAATATGACACTGAAGGCACAGGCAACAAAAGAAAAAAGAAAACTGGACTTCATGAAAATTAAGAACATCTGTGCATCAAAAGATGCTACCAAGAGTGTAAAAAGACAACTGACAGAACGGGAGTAGACATTTGCAAATTTTATACCCGATAAGGGATTAATATCCAGAATATATAGAGAACTTCTAAAACTCAGCAACAACACAACAACACCCAAAGACCTAGTTCAAATAAGGACAAGGGACTTGAATAAACATTTCTCCAAAGAAACTGTACACTTGGTCAACAAGCACATGAAGAGATAATCAACATCACTAATCACTAGGGAAATGCAAATCAAAACTTCAGTGAGATCAAAACTGCACACCCACTGGGATGGTTACTATCAAAAAAACCCAGAAAATAACAAATGTTAGCAAAGATGTGGAGAAATCAGAATTCTTGGTGGGATTATAAAATGATACAGCTGCTGTAGAAAACAGTATGGTGGTTCCTCAAAAAATTAAACATAGAATTACCACATGATTCAGCAATCCCCCTTCTGGGTATATTCTGGAAGGAATTGGAGCAGGGTCTTACACAGATGTTTATATACTCACGTTTACAAAAACATTAGTCACAATAGTCAAAAAAGGGAAGCAATTTAAGTGTCCATCAACAGATGAGTGGATAAGCAAATATGCTGTACACACGCTCAGAATATTATTCAGCTTTGAAAAGGAAGGAAATCCTGAGCCACGTTATGACGTAGAGGAATATTCAGGACATCATGCTAAGTGAAATCAGCCAGTCACAAAATGACAAATATGGTTACATGAGGCACTTAACATAATCAAATTCATAGAGACAGAAAGCAGACTGGTGGTTGCTAGGGGCTGGAGGGAAGAGGGAATGGGGAGTTACTGTTTCTAGGGAGCTCCCTAAAAAACAAGCACCCACAGCTGCCTAAAGGGAAAGCCTGGAGGAGCCCCAGACAGGGAGCCGCAGGGCTGACACATGTGACCAAGCGAGCATGGGCTCATCATTATCCACACTCAGGTCACCTCGTGGGCTTCATGGTCGCAGTGGGGGAGGGGAAGGGCAATGGTGGTGGGGGAGGGGATGCTCCTGACCCCAGGCTCCTCTCTGCAGCCCAGTCTCAGGGCCTCCTCTGCTGCTAGAATAGATTCCTCAGAATGCCTGGAGAATTCCACTGACTAAGAAGAAATACTAAGGATGCTGAGGGCAAATGCAAAGTTCACAGAATGTGATAAAATTCTCTTTCTCCTTACATATATAAAATGTAATATAAAATGTATATTTTTATTATATATAAATCTCTCTCTTTTTCTATATATATATATATATATATATATTTTTTTTTTTTTTCCTCTTTGAGACCAAGTCTCACACTGTTGCCTAGGCTAGCATGCCACAGTGTCAGCCTAGCTCATGGCAACTTCAAACTCTTGGGGTCAAGTGATTCTCCTTTGTCAGCCTCCCCAATAGCTGGGCTTATAGGTACCAGCCACAAAGACTGGCTAATTTTTCTATTTTTAGTAGAGATGGGGTCTTACTTTGCTCAGGCTGGTCTGAACTCATGAGCTCAGGTGATCCACCTTTCTTGGCCTCCCAGAGTGCTGGGATTACAGATGAGAGCCACACACTTGGCCTCTATTAATATGCAAAACCTCTTTTTTGTTGTTCAGATGGAGACACAAGCAGTTTATAAGTAATAGCAGCTAACCTTTAAGGACCACTTACCGTGTGTAGCATGTGATACTCCTGCTATTTGCCCTCTCCCCAGCCTCCCTCATCCTCCTGAGCTCGTGTTGTAGGCTACTGAGCCTTCCTCAGATTCCAAGATATACCACAGAAGCTCCTCAATAAATTACCTCTCTTTCTTGGTTTAAGCCAAAGCCAGTTCAAGTGGGTTCTGTTAATTTCAACCAAGAGTCTGTGATTGAAGTGGTTCTACCTGTTTTAAAGATGATGAAACAGAGGCTCAGAGAAGTTAAATGGTATGTCCCAAGCTATCAAATGATGGCATCAGGATTGACTTCAGTTCTGTCAGGCATAAAAACCACTCTGCTCCACCATGCTGTCTCCCTGGGTGTTGTCCTGGTGGGTGAAGGAACGGGCTGTGGACAAGTGGACAAGTGGACAAGTATTGCCACTGGTCTAAGTGGAAGAAAGAGAATGAGACCATGCAGAGACCTGAGGTTGGCGGCTAGACAGCCTGCAGGGAGAGCGTTAGCCAGGGAGTTCAGGAGAACAGGGGCCACCCAGAGGACACTCATTGAGCTTCTTGGATAGAGGCTTCGGGCTTGGCATGCTCAGAATATTCACAATCAGCCCTGCCCCTTCAGCCCCTAGAGCAGGCTCCCATTCTAG
Organism: Galagoides demidoff; assembly: GCA_963574575.1. NCBI lineage: Eukaryota > Metazoa > Chordata > Mammalia > Primates > Galagidae > Galagoides > Galagoides demidoff. The sequence goes on from CAUYQV010037806.1 coordinate 19,499, forward strand.
TTTATTAGCATCACAAGTACTGGCACGGGTCTCTGTGACATAGATTTTTGAAAGAAGTGGGATTACCAATCAATATTTCATTTTGAAAACCATTAGCTTAAAGCAATTTTGGCTGGAAAGCCCTGGGGTGGAGTTTGGTCTCTCCCCTCCCTGCCTGATCACACACCCTCACCTGCTCATGCACAGCTGGTTGGCAGAGGCCCTGGAAACTCAGGAAAGAATATCCCTGCTGAGGGACAGCTACCTCTTCAAGGTGTTTGCCCAACCATGCAGCTACTACTTTGAACAGAGAAGTCTTGATTTGAGTTGTCTGCGCCCTCAACCCCGCCTTGCATGTTGGGAATCACCCACCATGGGCCCTGTGGCTGAGGAGGCTCCTCGTGAGGGCAGTTCCATACCAGGGCCATCTGTGTGAAGGAGGACACGTGTGCTCTGGGAAAGGAAGCCTGCTTTGCCTATTTCTTTTTAATTTAATTATTATTTTTTTTGAGGCAGAGTATTATTTCGTGGCCCTGAGTGGAATGCCGTGGAGTCATAGCTCACAGCAACCTCAAACTCTCGAGCTCAAGTGATCTTCTTGCCTCAGCCTTCCAAGCAGCTGGCACTACAGGCACCTGCCACAATGACTGGGTATTTTTAGAGTTGAGGTCTTGCTTTTGCTCAGGCTGGTCTGGAACTCCTGAGCTCAAGCACCACCTGCCTTGGCCTCCCAGAGTGCTAGGATTACTATCCTGAGCCACCACTCCTGGCCCTATTTTTTTTGTTTTTTCTTTTAAAGGACAGCCAGCCAGGTGTCTAGGCAGAGACAGAAAGCTTTTCTGACTTGTTGTTTTCAAAGAGTTTGTTAAGGTTGGCTGGAGCAAAGCAAAGTTAGTACCTTTGCCTGCCTTTTTACTTGGGCACTGAGCTGAAGAAGGTCAGAAGATAGAAATATCTGTGCTGAGGTGAAGCGGGGTGACTCAGCCCACCCCTTGCTGCCTCAGTGGATGAGCTAGTGCCCTCCCAGCGGCTCGCCCTCTCCTGGGCAGGTGTGGATTGCCACCGGTATTCCATTTGCCATGCTGAGCCATCTTAGGCTGTTATTAAAATACGAGCACTTAAAGATACTGTTGAATGATTATAATATTGCAGAGAGAAAGCAGTATTTAGATGTATTCACACAAACACAAACAACGAAAGCAGTGACTGTACAATTTAACAGCCCAGCTCTGTGAATGATGGCTACATTCCTCCCTAATTCACTCAGCCTTGACATTGCTGCTGAGGGTTCATACACACAGGCCTAGTGCTTGAGGTAAACATCTGAAATATTTGGGAGGTGAAGCCACCCACTGATCACCTGCCTCTCACTGCTTAGAAGAAGCCCCTTTAATTTTAAGAATCACAAATTCCTTAGTTTGAATTGAGCATGGGTATTAGGCAGTCTTAGCAGAGAAACCCCACAAGTTTGTTGCTTAAACAGAGATTCAGTGATTTTGAATTATAATTCTTGTTACAGTGTAATCTACCTTTGGGTGATTTTTAAGAAGGTGTTTATTTTCTTGCTCATTTAACAGATATTTACGGGCACCTGTTTTGTATCAGGCTCTGTGCCCAGTCCTGTGGATGTCACTGTGGACCAGGCAAGGGCAGCTCCTGCCCTCAGAAAGGGCATCAATACTGAGAAAAGACAAGTCTATGGGCTGGACGCTGTGCTGGGAAGCACAGGGGTCTGTGTAAGAGCACTGAGCAGAACAGAACTCAGGACTCGAGGAGGGCTGTGAAGGCAGAGCTGTCTATGGTCACACCCAGCAAGGGGCTAGGAATTAGCAGCAGGGAGGAAGGTGTTGTAGGTCAAACAGGATCGTGTGCAGATGCCTGGACATCAGGGACAACATGGCTCTGACCTACTTGAAGACCAAGACAGCTCCCGTGTGGCTGAACTTCACCAGGCTGGTGCAGAGGGTGGTGTGGAGAGTGGGGAGAGGGAGAGAATGGTGAGAGATTCTCCTGAAGAGACAAGCATGGGCTAGATTATGAAAAACAAAGAAAAAGAGTTAGATTTGGACTTGAATCCTGAGGGCAGTGGTGCACCATAGGAGAGCTCTGAGTGGGGAAGGTTGAAATCAAATGGGCATCTCAGAGGGATGGTTTGGACTCAGGATGAGCCAGGGGCTGGCAGGGGGGGATTGTGTTGGGGTAAACCTAATAGGAAGCTGCTAGAGGGTAAAGGTGAGGGGTGCAGCAGCCTGGACCAGGAAGCTGCATGGGGACGGAATGAAGTGGGCCTGATGACCAATGAGCCATGGCCAGAGCCCAGCCAGGCCTCCTGACCCAACGGCATGGCTGTGTCCAGGGTTCCTTTAGAGTGGGGCGCCTTATTGACTGGACAGAGATGGGGGTGTGGCAGATGGGAAGGACCCTGCTCATCTGCAGGAGGCCTAGCTTAGGGACCTCATGGACAGCTGCTGGGCTGTGCCAGGCTGGCCTGGCAAAGCCACTGGCCCTGGTTCCTTTCCTCTCACTTTAACTTTCTCATCTATTGCAAAGAGACTGGCTTTAGAGGTATGAGAAAACTGGTACAGAAACCAGGTTCAAGGTTGGGGAGACTCATTGCTCAAATGAACCTGTGATGTGTTGGGGTTCATGTGACTAGCCGGGTGTGGGGAAGAGGTGGGGCTGCCGGGTGTCCAGGCCAGGGCTCTTTTTGATTTAATTTATTTTTTTGCCTGTTCTACTTTGGCCCTACCTACATTACAAGTAAAGGGAGTGAGCTCTTCCTGCCTTTGACGGAAAGGATTGTAAGTTTCTGTGGAGGTGACAAGTTCCCAGGGAGAGCCAGGCCCCTGTGGCAGGGCAGGCTGTCGAGAGTCCCAGGATTTGACAAGCCAAGCAGGCTGGGTCTCACCCCGGCTCTGCTCAGTTACCGAATCATCAATCGGCTGGCTGGTCACTCCCCCTACCCCCCTCGGTTTCTGCATCTGTAAAATGGTGCTAAGACTAACTGCCCTGCTGTCTCACAAGATGGCTGTGTGGCCCAGGGGTAGGGTGACCAGACGTCCCGATTTTGGCGGGACAGTCCCGCTTTTCAACAATTTGTCCTGCGTCCCGGGGCGTTTTAAAAAAGTCCCGATTTTTGGAAAGAATGCACAAATGGGTTGGAGAATAAGAAGGGAATATACGGTTTTCGGCCGCCATATGGCTATTTAGCCAGAATATGAGTTTTATATTATTTTTGTTAATTTTATAATGTTAAACTGTAATAAATAAGTGCTGAGAAATGATTATGGAGAACTGCTTATCAAAGTTTGCCTTGTCAGGCCCTGCCCTGCGCAGTCCCCTGCCCCACGCCCCCGCTCCGCCCCCGCTCCCCCCCACCATGTTGTCCCACCTTACAGATGTTAGAATCTGGTCACCCTACCCAGGGGCCACTGTGAACTTATAAATGCTCTCTGATGTGCTTATTTATATCATCCCCAATGTGACTGGCAGAAATATAAACAGGAAAAAAGTAAATAAATAATTAAAATTGAAGTAAAGGGAAAATATAGGCAGTAAAACGTGTGGTGCGGTAGGTAGCCAGGACAGTTGCCCAAGGTCCCGCGGGGTGTGGGATCGTCTAGGGAACAGGAGTGAGGCTGGGGCACCTGGGGCCTGGGGCAGGGCCCAAGGCATAGGGTTGTCAGGCAACTGGGCACAGGAGAGCAGAAGCCTAGACTCTGGTGAGACGGGGAGTTCCTCTGGACCATGTGGAATGTGTGGTGATGGCCTTGTTCCCATACTGACCCCTGTAGGATCTGGGGGCTTCTCAGATGGGGCTGGGCCAGAGACACAGATTTTCTAGTTATTGAGAATTGAAGTGATGTGGGGACAGGTGAGGTCAGGTGGGGTGAGTAAAGACAAGAGAGGAAGAGGTAGTGAGGCACCGCTAGGGGCTGGGGAGTGAGCAGAGTGGCTCCAGGAAGCAGCGATGGTGGCTTGTGGCTGGGGTGGGGGTGGGGTTCAGCTCCACCAGGTCCTGCTGTGATCCTCCTCCTCCCATCTGTGTTTCCAGCAATACTGATGGGGTTTAGGGAGTTGCAGGAAGGATCTGAGACAGCTTATTGCTAGATCCATGTTTTCCTCATTACAGTGGTTGATAATGAAATGTAAATCCGATGCCTTGGAAGTCCCTGAAGCTCCTACAGAGCTAGTCTTTCTGTGGCAAACTCATTTCAAAGACAAGGTGGGGGCACACCAGGAGGGGAGGGGATAGCCTGCCCAGTGGGTGGGTCCTCCTGGATTTACAGCCCCACAGCGTGGCATGCAATGAGCTACACATCCTCTAGCCAGCTGGAGATGTCTCCCAATGAGCTGCTCCAGGACAGGGTTCTCAACCTCTCAGTCCACTCCCACCTCTCTCTTGGAGTGGATTCTTGGTTTGAGGCTGTCCTGGGCATTGTGGGGTGTTCAGCCGCGTCCCTGGCCTCTGCCCACTAGATGCCAGTAGTGCCCCCAAATCCCAGCTGTGACAACCAAAGATGTCTCCAGACATTGTTGCATATTCTCTGGGAGAAGGGAGCAAAATCACACCAGGCTGAGACCCACTGACACAGAGTGGGGAGAGCTGGTGGTCTGTCCACCCACTGCCGGCCTCTGCTCTGCGGTCTTCTGGGGCTACCACTCTGTCTTTCGGAAACAGTTTACATCTGGTTACCTACTCCTCAGAGTCTTCTGTGGTTCCTCAGGGTCTACAGGCTGGAGCACAAGCTCTTTGGTGGGGACTAAGAGGCCTTCCAGCTTCCACTGAACCTGCCATACCCCGCTCCTGCTGGGCATCTCTGGGGGCTGGGTGGCCCACCTGCTGTACCCGGCTCAGAGGCTCAGCTCATTCAGTCCATCCAATCATTCATCCTCTCAATGAATGGATGACTACATAAACACTGTGCCCTCAAAGCCAGGTGCCTCTGCCAGAGGCCACCTCCCCTGTGGGGCCACCCCTCTTCTGCCCCTCCATGTGACTCTGCCCACAGCACCTCAAGTCTCCCCCAGAGCTCGTGTTTCATTTTTTGTGCACACGTCTCCCCTGAGAGTAAGGATGGGAATACCTTTGCATCTCTTTTGGTGCCTTGGGTTAGTAGGTGCTTAACATATGTTTATGAACTTGAACTAAATTAAAGTTGTGACAGGAGCCAAGAGGCTTACTGGGAGAAGTGAAGAGAAGCTAGAACCCAAAGACCATGAGAAATGGGGCCAAAGAGGCAAGTGAACCTGACATGTGATTAATAGCAGAGAAGAGCAAAGAAGTTAGATGTCAGAAAGGTGACAGGGTCCCAAGAGAATAGGAGGCTGACCCTTTCTCTTCTCGGGAGTAAGGGAAAGGAAGCCTTCTCGGAGTCCGCTCAGTGTGCTTAGCTCAGCATTCAGTCTGTTCTCTGGAATTTGTGTTTCCATTAACAGTTGCTCTGTCAGGAAGCTCCCTTCACGAGCTCAGGACCAAGAGCAGAAGGCAGGAGGTTTATTCTATATTGTGCTATTTTAATAAGGTTTGACGTTGGTTGGAAATTCTTGAGTGGATCATGTCTTACATTGTTTTAATTTCTTTACAAGTATTAGCTCATTCTTTAGTTCTCTTTACAACCCTGAGAAGAGGATGCTCTTTTCATCAGCAGCACCATCATCCCCATTTTACGGATAAGAAAGCTGAGGTACACAGAGAAGTTGAGCAACTCACCCAAGAACACACAGCTTTAAGTGGCAGAACTGGGCAGAGAGCACAGACATTCCAAATTTGGGGTCTGTGCTCATAACCGTAATACCTTGTGCAGAGGGAAAGCTTATCCTTTGAATCTGTTTTTCTTATTGCAGGAGCTGATAATGAGAGGGAAATTTGATACCTCAGAGGTCTCAATGGCCCCACAGACAGCTAGTCTTCTAACTGAAAACTTATGTCAAGGACCAGGTGGGGTGCTTAGGGAAAGGGAGAGGCAGCTGGTCCTCCTGGATTTACCCTGCAGCACAGCCTGGGTGCTGAATGAGCTTCACGTGCAAAACCCCTGGCTCCTGGCTCTAGTTTTATTGTTCTGGGTATCAGGTGCCATAAGTTCTTAGACAGTGGAAGATGAGCTATGCCATTGGCATTGCAGGGGACATCCAGGCATTTGCTGAGTATATTTGCTCTAAAGAGATAAAATGTGAAAGAAGAGAGAGAACAGATTGTGAGAGGTGGTGGTGCTGAGCACAGACATGTGAGGAAAATCAGAGGAACCTTTTCATACACATTTCAGCCTTTAGCTGAGATCTTAAATGATACACCTAAGATCGGAACATTTAATTTGATCAGTGTTTTGGTTGGATAGTCCCCTTTTTCTTAATCCTCTCCAAGAATCTTTGAAATGGAACTTGTGCATGATTAATTCAGAAGCAGGTGATTCTGCCTCTCACAGCCATGGCAATAGTGAATCCACATGGCCGGGCTCTTGGACGATAGTTAGAGATCTGGGGCATGCCCTTTCCTGGTGTGGCCATGCTTTCAAACCACCTAGGGGTCTTCACCTAAAACACAGACAGGTTGTGGTAGTGGGTGAGGGGCTCAGGCCACCACCAGCACTGACCTCTGTGCCTTGTGCAGTGTTAAACACCTCCTCCCGCCATTGCCTTAGTTACACACAAGTCAGGCTCAATAGCTCTGTAACTGTGAGAAAATTGAAACTTTTTAAGCCTCAGGCTTTTCCATCTGCAAAACTGGGATAATTGTAACACCTGCCTCATAGAATTGTTGTGAAAATTAAAAGAGAGAGTGCACAGTGTGCTTCTTACAGGGCTGGGCACAAGGATGTGCTCAGTGCATAGTTGCTAGGGATAATAGCAACATAAACAAAAATCAAGAGGTCCCGGCTCTCACTGTACAAGGAGCCTGGGAAAATGTAGAAACAAAATGTAATACACTTCGGTGCCTAAACTGAACAGTGTGGCGGTTAATTATGTACTCTTGGATTTTGGGTGGCGTCCTCTACATCTATGGCCCCCACCCTTGGGCTGTACTGGTTAGTGGTATATCAGGAATGGGGTGGCACAGTAAGAGGATAGTGGCGGGTGAGTGAGTGAAGCTTTATCTGTATTTACAGCCACTCCCTATCACTCGCATCACTGTCTGAGCTCCGCCTCCTGTCACATCAGCTACACCATTAGATTCTCCTGGAGCTCGAACCCTACTGTGCATATGAGGGATCTAGGTTGCATGTTCCTTGTGAGACTCTAATGCCCCCTTCCTGGTGCATGGCAAAATTATTTTCCATGAAACCAGTCCCTGGTGCCAGAAAAGGTGAGGACTGCTATTCTACATGTGAGCTTGGTGTCTCCTATGGAAGATAATAGAAGGAGTATGTATTTGCTGAAATCCCTTTGTGTACCAAACACAGTCCTTGATGCCAGAGGTCCTATAGTGAATAAGATTTGGTCTTAGTGCACAAGGAAATTATTTACAGGTGAGGAATTTGGAGTCAGAAGGCAGAGACCCTGCATTAGAGGGACATTATGCTTTCTGAGCATAGTCCAGAGTATACAGAAGAACCTCGATAAATGTTTTCTGATGATACAGTGAAGGCAGTCTCTCAGCTGGTTTGAGGATCTCTCATTGCAAAAACAGAAGTTTTCCACAGTTTAATTTGCAGTTTTATTTGTTTTTAAGTTTTGAAAGCATTGCATCTCAAACTATCCTACTTTTTTTTTTTTTAACTTAGTAGAAAGCCTGAGGTTAAAAGAAAAGGCTGGGTATAATCGCTCATGGCTATAATACCAGCCTTTTGGGGGGCCAAAGAGGGAGAATCAATTGAGGGCAGGAGTTTGAAGCAAGCCTGGGCAACATAGCAAGATCCTGTCTTTACAAAGTAAAAAACAATGCAATGCAATACAATACAATAGCTGGGTGTGGTGGTGTGCACCTGTAGTCTTAGCTTCTCAGGAGGCTGAGGCAGGAGGATTATGTGAACTCAGAAGCTGGAGGCTGCAAGAGCTATGATTGTGCCACTGCATTCTAGCCTGGGCAACAGAGAAATTATTGTCTCTTAAGAAAAAAATATAAGAAAAAAAGGTGAGAAAAGGAGCTATAATTCTTAGAGGAAGAGGTTTTGCTCACTAGATTGTTGGGGTAACAATAAAGATTTGCCTTATTTGAGAATGGTTCCAGCTGTGTCCCATGTTTCTTTCTGAATTTTGGTTCAGAGAAGCTATTACCAGCTGTGTAAGGGGGTGGGGAAGGGGAGGGCGGTGCCTCACAGAGAATAGATTGTCCTAGGCTGACATCTGCTGGCCACACTGGCAGATACATGTTTGTTGCGTGGTGGTATCCTAACTTGCACACTCAGTACCCCTGATTGTTTTTAATGTACAAAATTGAGTTTCCTCCGTACCATCCCACTCTCATGTCTGGTCATCGCCTTCCCTAGATACTGAAGACCAGGAAGACTCTCTCTTTTCTTCTTACTTGTCACGATCCTTTCTTTGCGACCTATGAAACAACTTTGCATTTTTCCTCCTCCCTCCCTCCCATCTTTCTTTCTTCACATTATTACCTCTTGAACTGGTTTTTATAGCCAACATCCAACTACAACACTTCTCTCTGCTGCTCCCCAACCCTCGTGCAGGACGCAGTCTTACAACAATCTGAGACATGACTACAATGTATCCTTCAGATCCCAAAGCCAGCTTGACCTCTCTTTAATGATGGAACTCTTCCAGAGAAGGCATTTCCAACAGGGTTCCAGGAACCTACTGCCGTGTCTCACGTTCCTAGAGTGGTGAGCAAGGCTTCCTTTAACAAGGGTCTTCCCCAGAGCCTTTGGGGATGGTGGAAGGTGCCCATCAGTGTGCAGTGGGTGGAGGGAGGGTGGGCACATTTACTTTCTCTTTAGCAACTAAACCATATAACCTAATCAACAAAGACAAATTCACACATTGATTCGAATAGGGAAGAAGAAGGACTAACCGATAAGAAGAGTCAAAGCCAAACAAGGCCCAACTGCATCTATTAAAAAATCAGTCATTGGCTGGGCACGGTGGCTTATGTCCGTAATCCTAGCATTCTGGGAGGCCGAGGCAGGTAGATTGCTTGAGTTCAAGAGTTTGAGATCAGCCTGAGCAAGAGCAAGACCCTGTCTCTACTAAAAATAAAAAAATTAGCTGGGTGTTGTGGCTGGCACCTATAGTCCCAGCTACTTTGGAGGCCGAGGCAGGAGGATTGCTTGAACCCAGGAATCTGAGGTTGCTGTGAGCTAGGCTGATGCCAAAGCATTCTAGCCTGGGAGATAGAGTGAGACTCTGTCTCAGAAAAAAAAAAAATCAGTCATCTATGAAAAGAGTTAAGTCTCAGCCACGTACACCGACATGGATAAACATCACAGACAGAAGGTGGCGAGGGAAAAGCCAGACGTGTGAGAGTACCTGGTGTGTTATTTCATTTGTGTGGAGTTAAAAACCAGATAACACAAATCCACGGTTCTGGAAGTCAGAATGGGCTCTGTCTTCCGGGCAGGTGGTGAGGTAGGTCGACTGGACATGGGGACAGGGCCTGTGGAGGTGGGAGGGCCCTAGAGGACTGGATATTCCTATATCATTATCTGGCTTCTGGTTACACAGATGTGGGTTGATATTAGAGTTCTCTTAAGATTTATGCACTTTACTCTCTGTAAGTAATACCAAAAATTCTAAAAAGAAAACACCCAACCAACAGGCATCATTCTCACCCCAAACATCATTGACTGACCATCTGTTGTGAGTGGGGACACAGTGACCAGAAGGGTCAGTTACACTCCTGGGCAGGCCAGCTGGGTGGGCCCCTGTACACAGTGCTAGGGCTTGGGTTTGGGGGAGTGGGAGCAGGGGAGGAGCAGGGAGGTCAGAGCAGATTAAGACATCGCATCTAGTCCTCTATTTTTCAAATTAATTACATTTTATCCCGCAGTCACCATTTTTTTTTTTGAGACAGAGTCTTACTATGTTGTCCTTGGTAGAGTGCTGTGGCATCACAGCTCACAGCAACCTCAAATTCTTGAATTTAAGTGACTCTCTTGCCTCAGCCTCCCAAGTAGCTGGGACTACAGGTGCGCCTGCCTGGCTATTTTTGTTGTTGTTGTTGCAGTTGTCATTGTTTAGCTGGCCTGGGCCAGGTTGGAACCCGCCAGCCTAGGCTATGTGGCTGGTACCCTACCCACTGACCTATGGGCACTCCTCAGTCACCATATTTTAAAATGGCAACAATCTTAGCATCAGTTTGCATGTGGCTGCCCTCTGTTTCTGTTGTTCTCTGCCTCGATGGCAGTCAGATTCTTTGGAGGGCCCTTGCTTCCAGGAATACCTATGACCTTCATTACCAAAGTGCCAGTGAGAACCTGAGATTCCCCCCAGACACCAGCAACTTAGCCTCTGACTTCTGTGGATTGAGCTCCCTCTCTTTCAGGTTTGAGGAAACCTGTTCTGGGAATGTTTGGTTGGCCCAGTCTGCTTTCCAGAACCAGAGGCCTTAAAGCTGCGGTAGAATCATCTCCATCGGTCCTGGGCCAGATAGGCCAAGTTAGGTAAGGAGAATGCTGATTACATTATCATCTGTAACCTGCAGATGGGTGATGTAAGCCCCTCACCAGCCCGCTGGCCACATAACTCTGCAGGCCCAGGAGTTATGAGCTTTTTATTGGTGCCTGGGCCTGACATCCTGAACGGCCGTAGTGCTTACTCATTTCTGGTTATCAGCAAGCTGTAATGTTTCAAACTGCCAGTGGGTGGTCAGAGATAAACTGCTGCTTTCAGACTGAGTGGCGCCTGGGACATACTGCACGTGCTGTGGATTTTTTTTTCTTTTTTAAATTATAGGATGATACATTATTTTTTGACCTGGATATAGTTAGGCAAGGTACAGAAAGGGGAAAAAAACCCCCTAAATGTAGAGGCATGAGAAATCAACTGACATGCTGGTCTCCTTTTTTCTTCTTTGTATTTCAGAAGTGGCAGAGAAGAAAGATGGACAGTCCAGATATGGGGGGGAATGTGTCCTGGGAAAATAGAGCAAGTAGGGCCCACACAGACACATCAGTTTCCCAACTATGCTGTCAGAGAGGGCGTGGACACGCTGATGAGGCTGATATCAGTCTGAAAAGCAAAAATCATGTCCAAACAAATTCTCTTTGAAATTCCCTTAAATCCCCAGTAAAGCATGGCCAAATGGTTCTGGGTAAACAGTTCTGCAGTTATAATTCTTGGATATGTGTAAGTTTGGGAACTGTTGACCTCTACTGAAAGGACATTTTGTACAGAGATGCTGTACATCCCCACTTGTGTACAGAATGAAGGTGAGAATTCTAAAGAATCCCTCTTGGCCTACAGACATACCCCCTTTTAGAATAATCAACTTCTGTAACTTTAACATCTAGTAATATATATGTTGTTGAACTTCAGTCTTCCCTAGGTTGACTGTAACATGGGGTGACCCAGAAGGGTAGACTTTGAACACAGGCTACTGACAAGATCTTTGGAAACTTTAGATTTTTGATGCCATTAGCAGGACTGATTAGAACTCTGCAGATAATCACCATGCTTTTCTCGTCTGAAAACCCACCAAATACCAAGCCCCAGTTACAGACACCTAATCCCGCTAAGCATGTGTTGGATGGGGACAGATAAACCTGCTCACACATCCTTTCTGCCACCAGCATTAGAGTATTTCCTGATGTCATTTCTGGGGCTTAGGGGGACCTCCTTGAAAATGAGATTCCACACCTGTCTTTCAAGCCTCATGGAAGGTCTGAGTTGTTGGACATTTTTAGGTTCCTCCATTTTATTCAAGATGTCAGAAGAGGTAACCTTGAGTCCAAGGTATGGCTGACATTGCCTTTTGGGGCTCCAGATTTTATTAGAATCATTTAATTTCTTAAAAAACGGCTGTGGAGCAAACAGACTAGCATGAAGTTCTCATGATTAGTTTGAAAGACTGAAACGTGTTTGGTGAGAACCGACAGATACAAAATGGAAACAAAGCACTCTAAGTTGATAGAACAAGGTCAAACAGCATTCTGCTATCCAGGGACAAGAGCTGTGTGACATGTGCCCTCGTCCCCCGGAAAGGTTATGGCTCCCAGAAGCACAGGTAACACAGTCACGCGATTCCCAGGTTGATGCGGGGACAGATGGCCAAGCTGCTTCCTACCCCTGCGGCTCTAGCTAAATTATGGAGGCTGAGATATGCAGAGAAACATCTTCAGGAAATACACACAGGAGGTACCATAAAACACTTCTGGGGCTGTGTGTGTTCTGTTTATTTAGCAGTTTGTGAGGTGAAAAACACATCAGAGTAAACCACTCTTCCTCCAGACTTTTATCTTGTTCCATTTTATGACTATCTTTGGGATTTAGAACATGCAACTTGTTTTCCTAGAACACAATTTAAATTGTAAATTGGGCAGGGAGGAGAGCCTTAGAGAAAACAATTATCCTCATAAATTGCGTGCTGGCCAGAGGTGGCCTGTGTGGACTCCCTCTTGGAAAGGGCTTTGCCATGTGGCTTGCTTGGCATGTGGCTTCCCAGACAATGGGGACAACTAGTGACATAGCCTGCTGCCTGCAGCTGACCAGGGAGGCAGCACTGACCATGTGGCAGGTGGCTGGCCTGGTCCAGGACCCAGGACTTGAGCCACCTGAGTTCTCATCTCTTCTTTGTCATAGCCTACTGGGTCACCTCTTCCCAGTTCACCAACTGCTCCTATTCTGATTTCTCACCAAGAAAGGGTAGCTGGTGGTAACTTCCCGGGAGGACATAAGAAGGCTGAGAGGGGACTGGGATCACCTGTCTTTACCTTGGTTTTCCCCCATTTCCCAAGTTCCTAGGGTGAGGCATCAGGGAGGGGACTAGGAATGGACAAGGAAGAGAGTGGGGACTGACCAGGAACGTTCTAGAAAGTTGACTTCCTAACTGGAATGTGGCTGCAGGAAGGAAAGACTGACATACCAAGGAATTGGAGGAGGTGGGTTACCAGGACATGGCTCACCCCGTAGAGTACATTTGGGAAGCTGCTCCCTTGTGGGAACAGAGGTGTGCAGGGACAGTGGACGGCTGGTCAACTCCTGCCTGCTGGTGGAGGAGACAGCCCTCCTGGGTATGTGGGTTGATTTGTTCGTGCAGTGGTGAGCCAATGCCCACTGCTTGTGTTCAAGAGTTCAGCCCCAAGTCTTGCAGGCAGCTCTGTTTCTTCAGTCTCTGCCAACCATGTGCAATAAGCCTTTGGTCATGGTTACCAGATCCTGAATGGGAGACTAAGGGCTGTGTGGCTCAGCAAGTCGTGGGGGCGCCCTCAGGGCCAGCTCAGCAGGTGGTGCGGTGGCCGAGACCTGCCCTCTGTGGAGAAGCCTGCGTCACACGAGTCCTCAGTCAACTGTACTTTATTACAGCCCCAACCGCCGACGTGGACGTTGACCCAGCCCGTATCCAACAGCCTCAGAGGAGCTTCCGCTGGTGGGAGGGCAGGCGGGTGGCCGGGGTGCCATGTCACTGCGCTACAGGGTGGCAGCATGGGTGATAGATAGGTGAGAGCTACTGGCTCCCTGTTCCCAGCTGACCAATTGTTTTTGCAAAGCTGGCCTGACTGCTGAGGAAATGCCTCGAATTGTCATTTCACACCACGGTAGGCAAAGGTCTGTGAATTTCTTAAACCTTGAAGAAGCAGGAGCAGGGAAGCCCCCTCAGGAAGCTCAGTCCCTGCTTCTCCCTACAGTCCTTAGGATGAAAACCCAGCACTTCAGAGGCAGCACAGACGCACCGACAACTTTACCAGTGCTCAGATGTGTTTAAACCAGCTCCTGCGAAGTAGTTTTGCACAAGTCCCACATAAACGGTCCGAAAGTTTCTCCCCTGGCACATCCATGAGGCCTTCTAAACCCAGAAATAGTAGGAATGATGGTGATTGTCCCCCTGACTGTTACACCCTGTTTAACAAATGTCCTTCCCATGAGATCTTCCTGCTGCTTCCTTTACGCCTTGTGGGCTAAAGGTCATAAGGATTCAGGCTCTCTGAGTGTCAAGCAGTGTTTTAGATGAAACAGATAATAACATGAAAATAAAGTCACCTGACGCCTCACCCCGCAGAGATAAGCACTGCCGTGTTTTCAGTGTCTCTCCCTCCTCCTCCACTGTTTTTCTGTGCACACACAGAAAATGCCTTGATGGTAAGCAAAGAGTCAGGGAGAGGTGATTCAGAAAGACAATTTAAACAACTACAGCATGGTTCACAAACTTTAGGGCTTGTAAGAATCACCCGGAGAGCTTGTAAAACACACATTCCCAGACCCTACCCTCAGGAATTCTGCGCTCAACAGGTGAGCTGCTGAGGGACACGGGCCTGCTGGCCCATCCTCCCAGAGTAGCACCAGCCCTAACCCTTACCCTGCCCTAGCACCGTCTGGGCTCTTGGACCCCGACTTCTTGAGAGGAGACTTGGCCCTATATGCCACACCACCTGGGCCTTCCCTGATAGGTCTCTCAGGACAAGAGGAAGGAAAGGGTGACCCAGGCAATTGTGCCCAGGTGGAGAGCCCTCGGAGGTCACAGGCTCTACCACAAGCTGGGGTGAAAGAGTGGGTGTGGATTCTGGCACTGCCCCTTCCGGGCTGTATGGCCTTGGGCAAGCTTCTTCCCTGAGCATGTCACATATGTCACGTGGGCATGGTCACAGCACATTCCCCAGAGTCATGGTGATGATATGATATAATGGGCACCAATGGTGACTTGGCTTGGCCTGGCCTGAAGGAGTCCTCAAGTTGCTCCTGTAATGGCTGAGGTTCAGTGCAGACAAGCGTGTTGTGTGGACGCTGAGGTCAGGTGGCTGAAGACCATCCTGCTCACTTAGGAGTTCCTCACCTGCAAACTGTGGAATGGTGCCTCCTCATGGGTCGACAGTGACCGTTAAAGAAATAAGGCATATATTATAAAATGCCCAATCTAAACTTAGCCTATAGCATGTAGTCAACAGATGTGAATTATTATTTTAACTATTTAATATCTTTGTTCTGTGCTCTGTCAGCTTGGGGATCTGCCAAGAGCCTTTTTATCTTTTGAATTTATTTTTTATGGTTATAAATTCAAGCTTATACAAATGTAGGGACTAGTGCAAGGAATGCCCATATACCCGTCACCCAGATTCAATAACTGGCAAGGCTCTACCACCCTACCACCTTTTTCTGGCTAGCGCTGGACCCCAGTCTGGTATGGGGCTCAGAAGCAGGGAGCAGAGGGGGAGACCCTAGGTGGATCGCAAGAGAGATGGGGTGCATCTGGGGGTGTCAGGAAGCAAGCAGCTAGTCAGGCTTCCCACAGACCAAAGGATGAACCTGAGTTCAAACAAGCAAACTCAGAAATGCTTCTCAGTGTACATCAGCTTCAGCCATAATTCCAAACTGCTTTGTGCTATAATTTCTAAATGCTCTCTGCTTATATCAAGTCCAGCTCTCAACAAAGTGAGAGAAGCTCCCGGTGGTCGTCAGCCCTGCACCATCTCCCAGGCTTAGGCAAGAAGGTGGGTGATTTGGCATCTCCAGGTACAAGACCTTTGCAGGATCAAGGCCCAGGTCCTCTGTGTCTTTCTTGCTCCCTTAGGGGCAGGGCCATCCACAAGGACTGCCATCATGACCCAGTTTCTCCAGCTCTTGACCCAAGTGGTTACAAGGTCTTTCAATTAATGAAATAAGCCTTCTGATCTCTTATTGGGACCAGGAAGGTGGTGAATGGAGAGATGGAGAGGGATTAGTCTGATTTATTCAAACCAAAAGGTGAGAATGCTGCTGTGGTAGGCGCGCTCCTGGTTTCATCGTGTCCTGGCAAATTTGCAGTAGGTGCGTCTCAGCCAGGGCTCAGCCAGGTTGTTGGGGTGCGACTGTGGGCAAACAAGTCTCCATCTAAAATAGGGACTTACTAATCTCACCTCACTGTTAGCTAAGCTGAATCCACACACAACCATTTTAGAAGGGCGTCTGCCACGGCCCCACCAAAAACCGGAAATTTCCAGATAGTCAGTGGACTTTTACATTTTCTACCAAGTCTGTTATCCTAAAACCATTTTGTGAAAACAAAATGACATTAAATAACACCTAGGATTTCATTGAAGAAAAATAGATATTAGAAATCTGAGAAAATTTCTCTTAGGACAAGAGAGGCAAAATGGCTGGGAAGTGTGTCCTGTGGCAGGGGCATTGTTTTGGGGAAGGCAGCAGGATTGTCAGGAGGCCACGCTGGCCTCCCTCTCAGAGCCTCCCAGTCGAAGAAATAGTTTGGATTTTGTGTTATTTCTCATACATTACCAATAATCAAATTTTCTTCCCACCATAGATGCCTCTAGCAGGAGGAAAAGCTTGAGATTTATCTCTAAGTAAGCAAAGAGACCTATGTCACCTGCAGTGTCCTAGGACTTTATTTGACCTTGCAGGACAATCCTGTGAGATAAGAACAACGGTTTTCCCCATTTGACAGATGAGGAAACTGAGGCCCAGAGAGGCTGATTACCTGTCTAGGATCATGCATGTAGTGACTTTGTGGCTACCAAGTCTGCATCTCTCTCTCCCACCCCACCATAGCTGCTGCCCGGGCTCTATGGCCTGGAAACAGTGTTGTGAGGTTTCTCACTCTCCCCACCACCAGCCACGAGAGGTGATAGTGATTCTGGTGGACTAGCCAGCACTTCCCTCCTCCCCCTCTGTTCCCCTGGACATTGCCTAACCCTACTGACATCTGCTGCCTTGCAAAAGGCTCTGGGGGGTCCTCAGGGGTGTCCAACCTTTTTCTTTTCTGTCACACATTGGAAGAAGAAGAGTTGTCTTAGACCACACAGTCAGTACACAAACACTAATGAAAGCTGATGAGCAGAAGAAAACGTCCATGCATGCTTTTCATGATATCTGACCCCACAGATAAGCAAAACAGTCCTGAAATAATTTGCATACATCCCAGGGTCACAGGTTGGCCAGCCCTGTAAGGAACTAGGCCCCATACTCACCTCCTCATCCCTGTCCACCAAGGTGAGCTCCAAGGCCCCATACCCAGTAGAAGAACAAGGAGTGACAATCTGGGCTTACAAGCAAGGGTCAGGAGAGGTGGCCTTGCTACATGAATTTCAAAAAAGCGTTTCTTGGGGGACACTAAGGCCAGTGACAGTGGAGTCATCAGGCACAGTCCTCTGAGGGCTGAGCCTGTACTGGGTTTGAGCAGCTGCTCCCTGGATGTCCTAATCAAAGCAAACTAAAGCTCTCACTGCACCCATGAATGATCGCCTAGGTGAACAGTCCCTGTGCTGCATGTAGGGCTGCAAGGCCTCCTGGCCTGGTTCTGCAGAGCACACATGGATGTGGCCAGGGGGAGGAGAGGCTGTTTCCTTCACTTCTATTACCCAGCCCAGCTCATAAGTGGGTTTCTGGGAGTAGTAACCCCAAGTTTCTGGGGGCTCAGAGCCTGTGGGTCTCCGCACCTCATAAGGTCAGGCTCAGAAGTAAATAGGAACATTGATATTTTTAGGACAAATATATTTAACATACATTTATTGAGTAGCTGCCATTGCAAAGCACAGCTCTGGGCATAGCAAGGGACCAAGGCCCAGTCTCTGCCTTCCAGGAGCTTCTGCAGGGTGGAGGAGACTGACCTGCTGACACACAATGTGAAGCCAGGGGAGGTGGGATGGGGTGGTCCTGAGGGCACTATGTGTGCTCTCCCATGCAGGGCGTCAGCCCCTGTCTGCCATCCAGTTCTGTCCTCTCCAGCTCTCGTGGCCTAGGGGAGCCCAGGACAAAAGCAGAGGCTCCCGACTAGCCAGGGATGCTGTTCCCGGGCACTCCGCCTCCTCTGTGGGTCTGCATCCCCTGAGGTCAGAGTGCCCTTTGCTGCTGGAGCTCAGAGAGGAAGGGCAGACAATTTGCCCAGACTGCATCTATATTCTCCACACTATGCCCAATAACTGGGATGGCAATATTTGGATGAATTAGTCTATAGAAAGAGTACTTCTACTTTTCTGGTTTTATTCTTAGCAACACAGCAAAACCGCCTGTGCCATATGAATATGGGGTTTGGGTAAATACCTCAGGACCCCATTACTATTCCTTTGCTGTTTACGTAATAGGGATCATCTCACAGAGGCAAACACCGAGGGGTGAGATGCACCAGAGCAGAGCTCGCACCCTGGGGATGGGAAGGGAAAGGAATAGAAGCGGAATCTGAGGGAAGACCAGGGCTGTGGGGTTTGCTCCCATGCAACTGCCACTGCTCTCTTGTCAGCAGGAAGAAGAGGCAGGCCCCCGGCTACCCCCTCCTCCCAGAGTCACAGCAGTGCGGCCCTGTGGGTGCGGAAGGTGCAGAAGGGTGCGGGGGTGCAGGCGTTTCCATAGCAATCTGCAGTTTCCTGGGCCCAGGGTTCCTGCAGAGGGTCAGAGCTGCCTCCAGCTCCCTGCTTGAGAGTTGAGGGTGCTGGTGCGCACACAGTGCTGGGGGATCAGGGAAAGCCCACTTGGGGGAATAAGGAACAGTGAACCTGGGGCACAGGGTCCTCAAAATCATCACTTGCCCAGGACCTAGAGGAAGTGCTCTCTACTCTGAGGTCTTAGGATGAGGATTTGGGGCTGGAGGGGAGGGGGCGGTGCTGAACTTTATACAGTTTGGGGATAAGTTTATACAGTTTTCACTTTAAGAAAGAGAATACAAAGTTTACTAAAGTTAACTTTTCTTGAGTGTGAGAAGAGGAAGATCCTATTACATTACAAATTTTTAAAAAGCCACAGAGATCATAAACGACAAACGAAGGTGTTTATGAATCAACTTCCTGGCGCTCCTCTGTAAAGCTTTCTTCCTTTCCAGGAAGCACACCCTTTGATTTTGCCATGTCACGTTCTGTGGACAGAATAGAAACAGAAAGCTGTCTCCTGGTCTTCCAGGACTGGTGGCCTTCTTTCCTGCTACCCTCCTGGGCATCTAAGATTAGGCTGCAGGGACCAGGGGACCCCCTGATCAGTCTCAATCATCCTGTAATTGGGGCCACCCCCTGCCCTGTGCCTCCCCCATCCTCTGGGTCCCGGAGAATTTGGTTCCAGAATGAACCAAGGCAGGATGCAAAGAGCAGTTTCCTCTCTGAAATGGAGGAAAAGAGGAGGTTTTTTTTTCTCCTATTCTCGGGGTTTCACCCTGAACTGTGCCTGAATTTTGGAGGTTGACATATTTCCATTTTCTGGCTATGCTTTTTCTCATCTACGGTGCCCAGCACCTCCTGATTCACGAACCTCTGTGTGTATGTGTGTTGTTGTCTGTGCTTTGTATGTGAATCGTGTGCGTCACACATGTGCTTTGTGTGTGCTGTGTGCGTGTTGTGTGTGTGAGTGTGCACGAGTACTTTTTCCCCAGGAGAAGGCAGGTCTGCCGCTTTGTCAGCCAGGTCTGTCCCAGTAGACCTGGTCCCTAGAGAGGCTGAGTGCTCCTCTTCTCTTTGTAGAGTCTAATAGGATGGAGTCTTTCTCCTCTAGTCCGTCCTCTTTATGAGAATCTTGAATAGTCCTGGTCAAAACACCCTTCTCCTGCACAGCCTCCAGATGGCTTCCCCTGGCCTCCTACACCAAGTCCCAGCTCCCTGGTGTGCTCATGGCCCCCCCACAGCCTCCAGATGACATCCCCTGGCCTCCTACCCCAAGTCCCAGCTGCCTGAATGTGCTTGTGGCCTCCACAGCCTCCAGATGGCTTCCTGTGACCTCCTACACCAAGTCCCAGCTCCCTGGGTGTAGTCATGGCCTCCAGAGCCTACCTCACCTGCCTGAGCCTGCAGGGCCCTGGGCACAGCCCCTTCCCCATGCTGTGTCCTCTTCCACGTCTGGCTGAGATCCCCTCTGTCAAGGGCAGCTCTAGGGAGTCTCCCTGCCGTGTGGAGCAGAGACACTCTACGGCTCAGACCCCACGCAGCCTGAGGAATAGTGTTTCATGCCGTGGTCCTTGGTCCTGGAGTGCAGGCCTTGTTGTCTGCCTCATTCCCACTTCCTCCGCGGGTGTTTGTTGAATGGATGACTCTCCTTTTTTGAAAGAGGAAAATATGGGCTCTCAGAGAAGTTGAGTGATTTTCCCAGAGTCACTCAGCTGGGGAGTGGCAGAGTCAGATCCAGAAGCCGGATCTGCAAACTCAGGCCGCATTGCCCTCAGCACACACACTCAGCGTTCCCTGCGACCACCTTGCAGCCTCTTTGATTCAAAGCCTGGTGGCTAGGTTAGGACTGCAGGAGTCTTCATGTTCTCCTCGTGCCCCATACCCAGAAACTGCTCCAGGCCATGGTCCTTGGGTAATGAGGTCTTGCAGGGGCAGCACTTGAACCAGTTCATTCGGGTGCTCATCAGCTCGAGACCACCAGTGAGGTAGGGTGTGATAGGGCTAGATGGAAATTTTGGTCCTTTCCTCAGATTTTTTTTTTTTTTTTGAGACGGAGCCTCAAGCTATCCCCCTGGGTAGAGTGCCATGGCATCACAGCTCATAGTAACCTCCAACTCCATAGAGCCCTCACAGGGCTCAAGCGAGTCTCCTGCCTCCGCCTCTCAAGTACCTGGGACCACAGGTGCCCGCCACAACGCCCAGCCATTTTTTGGTTGCAGCCATCATTGTTGTTTGGCGGGCCCGGGTTGGGGATTCAAACCTGCCACCTTAGGTGTACATGGCTGGCGCCTTAGCCGATTGAGCCACAGGCGCCGAGCCCTTTCCTCAGATTTTTGTTACCACTGTCTCCCATCACAGGGGGTTAGGGAGAAGTGTTTGATTAAATAATTTTGTTTTTTCAACTTTTAGACAGGGTCTCACTTTGTCACCCTTGGTAAAGTGCCATGCCATCATAGCTCACAGCAGCTTCAAAATCTTGGGCTCAAGAGATCTTCTTGCCTCAGCCTCCCAAGTAGCTGGGACTACAGGTACCTGCCGCAACGCCTGGCTATTTTTAGAGACAAGGTCTCATTTTGGCTCAGGCTGGTCTCAAACTCATGAGCTTAGCCTCCCGGAGTGTTAGGAATACAGGCGTGAGCCACTGTGTCTGGCCTTTAAATGCTATTTTGGATTTGTATATGTGAAAAACACTTGTGAGCATTTAAAACTCTTTGTTATAAAAACTTTTCACATAACAGAGCAAGTAAT
>CAUYQV010037807.1:0-12658 GCA_963574575.1 Galagoides demidoff
CTTTCACATCCAAGTATCCAGAACTACTGACAACGAAGGCCACGCCTGCCTCTACCATCTGCCTGTCTGGCTGGCTGGGAAGGAAAAGAACTTGCATGTTGGTGAAGAAAGAATCGGGGTGGGACGACAGTGAAATCTCAAGTTAAAACTAAGCTGGCCCCAGCGTTTCTTGCAGGCTGTAAAATGCAGTTTAATCTGAGTGCCATTTTTTTTTTTGGTTCAAATGATTTTAATTATTGGAATGCACAATTTTTTTTTATTAATGCAAATAGAAAGTTTTAAAACCTGAAAAAAAAGTCCATGACTGGATTAATAAACTGTGAGATATATATATATCTCAACCATAAAAAAAGATGGAAAGTTTACATCTTTTGTATTAACTTGAATGGATTTGGACAACATCCTCCTAAGTAAACTATTATAAGAATAAACAAGCAAGTATCCAGTGTATTGAATACTAATATGAACAAGAGATGAACAACTACATGCCCATGAGAAAAAAAGAACCAATTAATGAAGGGAGAAGGGGGAAGTAGGGAAGTAAGAAAAGGCACAACGTGGGGGGGGGCCTTGGTGTGCTACCACCTAATGGGCACAATATAGGGTATACAGCACACCTCTTTGGTGAATAGCTAAACTACAACTTGGACTTCATTTAAAAACTTAAACAATGTAAACTAATTATTTTTACCCTTATATTTAAAGAAAAAAGGAAGCTCAACATCCCTTCATGATAAAAACTCTTAATCAACTAGGAATTAAAGAAATATCCAGGCTCGGTGCCTGTGGCTCAATCGGCTAAGGCGCCAGCCACGTACACCTAATGTGGCGGGTTTGAATTCCCAGCCCGGCCCCGCCAAACAACAGCGAAGGCTGCAACCAAAAGATGACCCAGTGTTGTGGCGGGTGCCTGTGGTCCCAGCTACTTGGGAGGCAGAGGCAGGAGACTTGCTTGAGCCCAGGAGTTGGAGGTTGCTATGAGCTGTGATGCCATGGCACTTTACCCAGGGGGATAGCTTGAGGCTCTGTCTCAAAAAAAAAAAAAAGAAAAATCTATCAAATAATAAAAGCTATATATGACAAACCCACAGCTAACATCATATTGAATGGGGAAAAGTTGAAAACCTTTCCTCTGAGCAGGAGAACAAGACAACAATGCTCAATTTCCTCACCCCTATTCAATGTAGTACTAGAAGTCTTAGCCATAGCAATTAGGCAAGAGGAAGAAATAAAAGGCATCCAAATTCAAAAAGAAGAAGTTGAATATCCTGTTTTGAAAAATGCATGATCTTGTGTCTAGAGAAACCAAATGACTCCACAAAATAACTCTTAGATTAGATAAAAGAAAAAAAAAACTCAGTAAAATTTCAGCATACAATGTCAACATAGATAGACCAAATATCTAATCACCAATAGTAAACAGTGGAAAAAGAAATCAAGAAGGATATCTCATTTACAATAACTACAAAAAATACATAAGAATAAAGGTAGCTAAAGATGTGAAAAACCTCCTTAAGGAATATTACAATACACTAATGAACAAAATTGAAGAGAATACAAACAAACAATTCATGTTTATGGATATTAGAATTAATGTCAGTAAAATGACTATATTGCTCAAAGCAATTTGCAGAATTAATACAATTCCTATGAATATTAATGTCATTTTTCAAAGAAATAGAAAAACAATACTAAAATTTATATGTAAGTAGAAAACATCCAGAATAACCAAAAAAGTCTTTACCAAAAATAACAAAGCTAAAGGCATCATACCACCTAACTGTAAAATATACCAAAATTCATATGTAACCTCAGAAGACTCTGAATAGCTAAAACAATCTGGAAGAACAAAGATGGAAGATTCACACTTTTTCATCTGTAAATATACTACAAATATACAGAAAACAAAAACATATTCTACTGACATAGGTCACTAATGTAATTAAAGGGAGATTAGATATATAAACCCTCATATACACGATAAAATGTTTTTTGACATAGGTGCCAAGAGCATTTAATCAAAAAGATCAATGTTTCCCAATTGATGTTGGAAGAACTGGATATCCACTTGCCAAACAATAAATTTGGATCCTTGCCTTTTACCATATGCAAATATTAAGTCAAAATTAATCAAAGACTGAAATATAATATCTAAAGTATAAAACTCACAGATGACACTTAGAGGAAAAGTTTTATGGAGCTGTCAATGACACCAAAAGCACAGGATAATAATTACAATAAGATAACCTGGATTACATCCTCAACTTCACCAATCATTAGTACAATATAAGTCAAAACCACAGTGAGATACTACTACATTAAGATGGCCATTATAAAAAGAAAAATGGGAAAATAACAAATGCTGATGAGGTGTGCAAAAATTGTAATCAATGTGTACAATGGGAGTTAATATAGAAAGGGTGGAGAAACTGTGGAAAACAGTGCAGTGGTTCCTCAAATAGTCAAAATAGAATTATTTTTAATACTTATAAGTTATACCTACTCTGAGTATATACCCAAAAGAATTGAAAATGGGGGATGGGGATGGTGGTGGATCAAGATGGTGGACTAGAGATATCTCCTAACTGGCTAATTGTGGTGAGACAGGGGAAAGTGAACTTCTGCCACCTCTAGCTGGGGGAATCTGCATAGAAACATCACTTTGGGGGCACAGTGAAGCAGCAGGAGATTTCAGGAGCCAATGAGGAGGTCCAAAGCTGAGGAAAATTGACACAGAAGGCAGGTGCTTGGTATGGGCAGAGGCCAGGCAGTCTGCCGGCTTTCCCATGGAAGTCTGGGGATGGTAAAGGGTTATCCTGCAGTATTTTGTTTTGGGACTGGGCTGTCCACTGGAGCAGCTAGTAGACTCAAACAGCATCCAGCAACTAGGATTGAATACCAGACAAGCAGGGTAGTTCTCCCATTGGCTTCACTGATGCAGATTGGCCCCATTGTGAGAAGACCACACAAAGAAGAGTAATAGTCTGGGGGCCCTAGTGCATGGCTGGCTCTGGTGCAACTTCTGATATCAAGTGGCCATCATCTTTGAGGTGTGAGGAGTGGCTCCTGCACCCCCCTTGAGGGCTGCTTTGTTGTCACAGAGTACTGTGTGATGAGTCTCCTGGTATATCTGGTGAGAGCTTCGGGACCCCAGTTCTGTGAGGACTGAATGATGACCAAGCAAACAGGTATAGATTGAGGGCAAAGAAGTCAGGAAGACAACATCCAGTCTGTTTGCAACTCAAGAGTGGCTTCTGACTCTCATCATATACAGCAAATCTAGTGTGTATGTTTCATGGACACTGCAATGCCATCTGCTATCCAGGAAATACACACAAATGCACCCACACACGTATACCTTGTTTTATATTTTCAGCTCTTCTTTTCCAAATGTTATTCTTAGTTTCTTTCTTTTTTCTCTTTTGTTTTTGGTTTCTTTGTTTGTTTAGTTTTATTTTTATTCTTTAACTTTTACTTTTTTCAAAAGGAAGAGCTCCAGTGTTTTGGTGCCAGATTTTCAGTTCCTTTTATTTTTTCTTCCTTTTTTACTTTTCCCCCCTCTATTGCTAGAGATTTTACTACTTTTCTCATCTTTCCCACGTAAATTTCTCATAAAAAGCTAAAATATCCCTTTTTATCTTATTTGTCTTATACAATTATATTTTTAATTTTGTATTTACTTTTCTTATTTTTTTTCAGATTTTTTCTCTTCTCTAAAGGATGGAAGATCACAGCATTGGTCTAGCTCAAGGAGGCCATAAGCTCCTGGTCTTTAGTGTCTTTCTAGTTTTTGCTTGAGGATAAAAGGTATTGCTAGGACACACTACAACATACTGCTGATTTCTATCTGTATTTAGCAGAGGTGGAGGTCTTGCTTTTGCCCAGGTTGTCAAGAGATCCCAAAGTTGTCAAGAGGTCCCAAAATTGAGGGACCCACCCACCATGGCTGCACAAAGTCCCCTACAGATATGAGTGTGGTTAAAGTACCCTGCTGAACACCACAATTTCTTGTGTTTCTCTCTTCAACTCTTACTGTACTTTTTTCTCTCCTTTTCTTAAATTATTTTCTTCTACCCTCCCCTTATATTTATCCTCTTTATTTTTTGTCTTTTCTTTCTCGCTTCTCACTCTTTATATTTATCTTCCCTTTGACCTTATACCAAAAGGCCACTTCAATAGTAGTTGAGGTAGTGAGAAACAAAAATGAACAGGAAGAAAATGAACAAGAAAAAACACACAAAGAGGATCTACTAGAAAAATTCTGGGAGATGGAGCATGATGGCCAATTGGAAAGACAGTTAGCCAAGCTCTTCTGGAGCAACAGGGGAGAGGGAAAGGGCTAAATCATTCTCAATGTGGAATATTGGTTTAGAGTGGTAATTAGGGGTGTGCAGTGAGGTGGTGGACTATTGGACTTGCATGGAGACCCAGCAGACAAGGCAAGTTTCTGCAAGCGTACCCTGGCTTTATTGATTGTGGTGGTGACTGCTGTGGCAGGGGCCTGTCCACTCACGGAGGTCCCAGAAGATGTCATTCATTGTTTTCGGTGCCTGGGGGAAGCTAGGCATTGAGCAGAAAGATTGGAGAAGTGTGCACCCCCAAGCAGAATTTGGCAGCCAGATTGGGGTGCTGTCTGGAGCAGTTCTGCCACAGTTTGGCAATGGGTGAAACATCTGTAGGGGGAATGTCCTGGGACAGGACTATGCCCATTGTCATAAAGGTCACCAGAAGGTTGTGAGGGCAGACCTATTGCTGTGGGCCTAAGAGGCAGCATTCTGAGTCCTGCCTGTGGGGAGCAGCCCCACACTCATGACAGGCCCAAGGACTCCCACACTCCACTGGAACTGTTATAGGGGAAATCTGTAGGAACTGCCTCTAAAGAATTTTTGAGAGGTCTGGAATGGCAGATTGGTGGGGTATGAGAGCTGAGCCAGTAAACGGGAAATCACTAGGAACAACTAAGCTGGGAAATATCTCTAAGCCTGGGAACCAGAGAGAGGTTAACAGCTGTGCTATTTGCCTGCCAAATTCACTGTGCCACCTCATGTTCAGCAAGTATATTGCAACATAAATATATTCCTACTAAAGTTGGATCCCTATGTCATACATATATAAGTGTGTGCATGTGTTATATTTGCATGTTTATATATAATTTTTTAAATATAATATTTTTTCTTTTTCTTTTTAGAGACAGAGTTTCACTTTGTCCCCGTCAGTAGAGTGCCATGGCGTCACAGCTCACAGCAACCTCCAGGTCTTGGACTCAGGCAATTCTCTTGCCTCAGCCTCCTGAGTAGCTGGGACCAATGGTGGCTGCCACAACTTCCCGCTATTTTTTGTTATTGTTGCAGTTTTCCCAGGGCCAGGTTTGAACCTGCCACACTCAGTATATGGGGCCAGCGCCCCACTTACTGAGCTACAGGTGCTGCCCATATTTCTTCTTTTTTTTTTCCTTTTCTTTCATTCCTCTATTGGTTGATGAGATTGCTTACATCAGTATATTTGAGATATTTTTATTTTTTTAAAATCTGGTTTTAATGTGTTTTGTTTTTAGCCAAGTTGTTTAGTGGGTTCTTTTCCTAACTTCCATTTTTACATTCAACAAGAGCAAAGCCTCCTGCATTTTTGGGGGGAGGGGTTGCAGGATTTTAGCTTGATTTATTCTCTCCCTACTTTTCTCTTCAGCATTCTCTTAGTTGATAGAGACTCTTCTACTCTTCGCATCTTTCCCACGTAAAGTGCTTCTGCATCAGCTAAGATATTCCACTCTCCCCTTTTTTTCTTGGTTTTCTTTTCTTCTTGGTTTGTTGTCTTTCTTCTTACTTTATTCCTCTTCACTACCTATCCTTTATTTGATTCAATGATATGTTTAATTTCCTTTACCTATTCTTATATTTTTATTTTTCTTCTTTTTCCACCTTTTCTTTGCTGAGGGCAGGTGTGACACAACAGTGGTCTGGCAGGTATATCACAGCAATAGTCTGGCTCAAGGAGGAGAGGACAACTTTCTACCCTTGGCACCAGGAAGAAAATATTATGAAGCTGACGCTGCAGAACTTTTCTATTTTTCTTTCCTTTTTTTCTTTCTTTTTTCACCCTTACTCATTTTTTTTCCTTTTTGGTGTCTGTGTTTGCTCTTTTTCTTCTCTTCCTATTTTTGCCAGAGCAAAAATCTGGCTGTGTTCAGGATAATAAGGAGTGCCTGGTTTAGAGGATACCACCCAGCCCAGGTCCTCAAAACCCTTGAGCTGTAGGTGTGGCCATAGCACCATGATGAAAAATAACATTTCTTTTATCACTCTCAAACTCCCTTCCTCTCCTCCTTCTAGGCTGTTCTTCAGTTTTCTTCTGTTATTACCTCTCCCCCATTTTTGCTTTTCTCATATTCTTTTCTTCTTTCTTTCTTCCAATTTTTTTCCTTTCCTCTTGCTTCTCCTTATGTGCTCCGACTCTGCTCTGCCTTCTGACCCCATATCAAGAGGCCTCTTCATCACCTAAAATCTGAGGCAATGTAACTTGAAGCAAAGGAGGAAATAGGAAGGAAAAAGGTGCACAATAATGTAAACAAGAAGAAAGTACACATGAGGAGTCACCAAAAGAATAATTCAAGCACCATGAATAACCAAATTAGAGCAACTCCTTTAAGGAACCAAGAGACATTTTTAATAGAGGACTCCTTCTATAAAGAATTAATGGGGGGGATTCTGGGAAGATGGCTGACTGGTCACAGCCCTTGTCAGACGCTCCTGAGCAAAGGAAGAAAAACTGGATGGAATCAGAATCTATGAAGCCAAAGATGGGGAGCTGAGCCCAGAAAAAAGTTCGGCAAGCTGTAAATCCAAGCAAGAGCATTTAAGAACACAAAATACAGGTACAAAGCAGGCCTCGGAACTGCTTGTTAGAGCCGCATGCCTCCTGTGGGTGGTAGGTGGCTACAGAGGCGCCCCCAGCTCCAGGAAGGCACAGAACTACTTGTTACAGCCATGCGCAAACCATGGGTGGCAATGGAGGAGTCCCTCACTCTGGGCAGGACCAGAACTGCTTGCTAGTGCCGCGGGCATCCCGCAGGCAGCAGTGGAGGAATCCTCCATTCCGGTCAGGCATAAAACTGCTTGCTAGAGACATGCACACCCCACGGGGGTCAGTGGAGGAGTTCCCCACTTCAGACACCCATGTTGGGTAGGCCCAGAACTGCTTGCTAGAGCCACACACAACCCGCAGGGTCATGGCAGGGGAGTCTACCACTCTGGACAGGCCCAGAACTGTTTGCTAGAGCCATGTGCGTCGTGCTGACAGCAGCAGAGGAGTTCCCCTGCTCCAGGCACCCATGCTAGGAGGGCTAAGATCGGCTTGCTAGTGCCATGCACACCTGGTAGGCAGTAGCGGAGGAGTTCCCTGCTCCAGGCACCAGTGTTGGGTGGGCCTAGAACTACTTACTAGAGCCACACACAACACGGGGGGCCACTGTGGAGAAGTCTACTGCTCTGAGTGGGCCCAGAACTGTTTGCTAGAGCCACAGGCATCTTACAGGTGGTGGCGGAGGAGTTCCCCACTATGGGCTCCTATGACAGGAAGGCCCAGATCGGCTTGCTAGTGCTGCGTGTGTCCAGCAGGTGGCAATGGAGGAGTCCTCCACTCCCCATTCCCCTCCCCTCCATTGCCCCGGTGGGGCTGAACTAAGACTGATCCAGCCTCTGCTGTTCCCCTGGCCCCCGGTTGCCCTGGTAGGGCGAACTAGGACTGATCTGGCTGCGCATGTGCCCTGTGCCACTGCTGCCATTCCACCATTCCCTGCTTACTCTGGCAGGGCTGAACTAGGACTGATCTAGCTACTGGAGTTACCCTGTCCTCTGGTTACCCTGGTGGGGCCAAACTAGGACTAAACTGGCTATGTGCATTCCCCACACAGCTGCTGCTGTTCTCCTGCCCCCTGGTTGCCCCAGAGGGGCTGATCAAGGACTGTTCCAGCTGCTGCCATTCCCCTGCCCTCCAGTCACCCTGGTGGGGCTGAAATAGGACAAATCCAGTCGCTGCTATTCTCCTGCCCCTCCAGCTGCCCTGGTGGTGCCGAATGAGGATTGACCTGGCTGCTGCCATTCCCCTTCTCCCACCCCCTGTCACCCCAGAGGGGCTGAAGTGAGACTAATTTGGTTGCTCCTGTGCTCCACACAGCCACTGTTGTTCCCCTGCCCCCTAGTAACCCTGGTGGGGCCGAACTAGGACTGACCAGCTGCTACCATTCCCCTTTCCCCCAGTCGCCCTGGTGGGGTTAAACTAGGAATGAGCCAGCTGTTGCTGTTCCCCTGCCCCCCAGTTGCCCTGGTGGAGACGAACTAGGACCGATCCAGCTGCTGCCATTCCCCTGCCCCTCTAGTCGTCCTGGCAGGGCCAAACGAGGATTGACCCGGCCGCCGCTGTTCCCCTTCTCCCACCTCCCATCGCCCTGGCAGGGCTGAAGTAGGACTGATTCAGCCACTCTTGTGTTCCGTGCAGCCACTGTTGTTCCCCTGCCCACTGGTAACCCCAGCGGGGCCGAACTAGGACTGATCTGACCACTGCCAGTCTCCTGCACCCTGGTTGTCCTGGCAGGCTGAACGAGGTCTGATCTGGCTACACACGCTCCCATGCATCTGCTGCTGTTCTGCTCCACACTGGTCACCCCAGCATCCAAGAACTGGGAGAACATGACAGACATGCCCTGTTTCTCTGAGTAACCAGAAGAATCCATGGACTTAATGCTTCTGATAAGGGTTCCAAACAGGGCAAACACAGCATAGGGCGGAATCAGCGGGAAAACTCTGGGAACTTGAATAACCAGAGTATATCAACTCCCCAACGGAAAAATGGGGCAGATGCAATTGATGACCCCATCCATAAAGAGATGGTTGAGATGTCAGAAATTGATTTCAGAATTTGGATAGTAAATAAGATTAACAGAATGAAAGAATGGAGGGAAATAGAATTTCAAGAAATTATTCAAAAGCTATCTCAAAAAATTATTCAAAACATGTCTCAAGAATTCAACAATTTCAAAGATAAAATGACCAAAGATTTTGAAATGCTGAGACAAGAGGTTGCAGCCCTCAAGGATCTGAATGATATGGAGGAATCCCTCTGTAACAGAGTGGAATAGGCAGAAGAAAGGATCTCTGACACTGAAGACAAAGCTTTTTAAAAAGCCCAGGAGTGAAAAGATCAGAAAAAAATGGAGTGCAAAAACAAATCTTTCTCTCAGAGAGCTCTGGGATAATTTGAAGAAAACTAATATTCACCGTATAGCAATGCCTAAAGATGATAAAGTTGCTTCACAAAACACAGAGGCTCTTCTTCATGAAATTATGAAAGAGAGCTTTCCAGACATGCCAAGAGATTCTGAAATTCAGATAGCAGATAGTTTCAGAAGCCCAGCATGTTTCAACCCGAACAAGACATCCCCCAGGCACATCATAATTAACTTCACCAAAGTTAAGATGAAAGAGAAAATTCTGAAAGCAGTCAGATGTAAGAAACCATAACCTACAAGGGGAAGAGTATTAGGATAACTGAAGATCTCTCAGCTGAAAACTTTCAGGCTAAAAAAGGATGGTCACCGACTTTTAATCTCCCAAAACAAAATAACTTCCAACCAAGGATCCTGTACCCAGCTAAACTGAGTTTCATCTATGATGGAGAAATTAAATACTTTAATGACATTCACATGTTGAAGAAATTTGCTATAACTAAACCAGCTCTCCAGGAAATTCTCAAACCTATCCTCCATAATGACCAGTGCAATCCTCCACCACAAAAGCCCTTTGCGCTCCTGGGCTTCTTCAAATGCTCTGTCTTCAATGTCAGAGATCGTTTCTTCTGCCTATTCCACTCTGTTACGGAGGGATTCCACCATATCTTTCAGATCCTTGAGGGCTGCAACCTCTTGTCTCAGTGTTTCAAACTCTTTGGTCATTTTATCCTTGAAATCGTTGAATTCTTGAGACATCTTTTGAATAATTTCTTGAAATTCTAATTCCCTCCTTTCTTTCATTAATCTCATTTGCTATCAAAATTCTGAACTTGATTTCTGACACCTCAGCCATCTGTTTATGGATGAGGTCTTCAATTTCATCTGCCCCATTTTTCCTTGGGGGAGTTAATCTACTCTGGTTATTTTTACACAGAAACTTTTGATCAAATTCCAACTTCCACAATGGCAAAAGGATTAAAAATGTCTATTGAACTTTCGAGCAGCTCAGTGCCCAAAATTTTACCAAGCTTATCAATAATTTCTACCAATGTGAATGGCTCAAATTCTCCTCTAAAGAAGCACAGATTGGCTGATTGGATACAGAAACTCAGACCAGACATCTGCTGTATTCAAGAATCACATCTTACTTTAAAAGATAAACATAGACTCAGGGTGAAGGGATGGTCATCTATATTCCAGGCAAATGGAAAGCAGAAAAAAGCAGGTGTTGTAATTTTATTCACAGATACAATAGGGTTTAAACCAACAAAAGCAACCAAAGACAAGGATGGCCACTTTATATTTGTTAAGGGTAATACTCATCAGTACCTACGCACCCAACCAAAATGTACCTCAATTTATAAGAGATACTCTAACAGGCATGAGCAACGTGATCTCACCCAGCTCCATCATAGTCAGAGATTTTAACACTCCTTTGGCAGTGTTGGACAGATCCTCCAATAAGAAGCTTAGCAAAGAAATTTTAGATTTAAATTTAACTATTCAACTTTTGGACCTAACAGACATCTACAGAACTTTGCATCCTAACAAAACTGAATATACATTTTTCTCATCAGTCCGTGGAACATACTCCAAAATCGATCACATCTCAGGTCATAAGTCTAACCTCAGTAAATTTAAAAGAATAGAAATTATTCCATGCATCTTCTTGGACCATCACGGAATAAAAGTTGAACTCAGTAACAACAGGAATTTGCAGTCTCATACAAAAACATGGAAGCTAACTAACCTTATGCTGAATGATAGATGAGTCAGAGATGAGATCAAGAAGGAAATTACCAAATTTTTAGAACAAAACAATAATGAAGATGCGAGTTATCAGAACCTCCAGGATACCACAAAGGCAGTCCTAAGAGGGAAATTTATAGCATTACAAGCCTTCCTCAAAAGAACAGAAAGAGAGGAAGTTAACAACTTAACGGGACATCTCAAGCAACTGGAAAAGGAAGAACACACCAATCCCAAACCCAGCAGAAGAAAAGAAATAACCAAAATTAGAGCAGAATTAAACAAAATTGAAAATAAAAGAATTATACAATAAATCAAAAAGTTGGTTTTTTGAAAAGGTCAATAAAATACATAAACCTTTGGCTAACCTAACCAGAAATAAAAGAGTAAAATCTCTAATTCTATCAATCAGAAATGACAGAGACCAGATAACCACAGACTCTGTAGAAATTTAAAAAATCCTTAATGAATATTATAAAAAATTCTATTCTCAGAAATATGAAAATCTGAAGGAAACTGACCAATACTTGGTATCATGCACCTTCCTAGACTTAGCCAGGAAGAAAGGGAAATGTTGAACAGGCCTATGTCAAGCTCTGAAATAGCATCAACTTTACAAAATCTTCCCAAAAAGAAAAGTCCAGGACCAGATGGCTTCACATCAGAATTCTACCAAACCTTTCAAAAGAAACTAGTACCCATATTACTTAATCTTTTCCAAAACATCGAAAAAGAAGGAATACTTCCCAACACATTCTATGAAGCAAATATCACCCTAATCCCCAAACCAGGAAAAGACCCAACAAGAAAATTATAGACCAACATCTCTAATGAATATTAATGCAAAAATATTCAATAAGATCCTAGAAAACAGAATCCAGCAACACATCGAACAAATTATACACCACAACCAAGTGGGTTTTATCCCAGACTCTCAAGGCTGGTTCAATATACATAAATCTATAAATATAATACATCACATAAACAAATTAAAAAACAAAGACCATATGATTCTCTCAATTGATGCAGAAAAAACTTTTGATAATATCCAGTGTCCTTTTATGATCAGAACACTTAAGAAAATAGGTATAGAAGGGACATTTCTTAAACTGATAGAGACCATCTACAACAAACCTACAGCCAATATTATATTGAACAGAATAAAATTGAAAACATTTCCACTCAGATCAGGAACAAGGCAAGGATGTTCACTGTCTCCACTGCTTTTTAACATTATAATGAAAGTTTTAGCCATTGAAATCAGGCAAGAGAAGGCAATCAAGGGTATCCAAATAGGATCAGAGGAGATCAAACTTTCACTCTTCACAGATGAAATGATCGTATACCTGGAACACCCCCGGAACTCGACTACAAAACTCTTAGAAGTGATCAAGGAATACAGCAGCATCTCAGGATACAAAATCAATACTCACAAATCAGTAGCATTCATATATATCAACAATAGTCAAGCTGAAGAAACAGTCAAGGACTCTACTCCCTTTACAGTAGTGCCAAAGAAAATGAAATATCTGGGAGTGTACCTAATAAAGGACATGAAAGATCTCTATAAAGAGAACTATGAAACTCTGAGAAAAGAAATAGCTGAAGATGTCAACAAATGGAAAAACATACCATGCTCATGGCTGGGAAGAATCAACATTGTTAAAATGTCCATACTACCCAAAG
>CAUYQV010037808.1:0-15915 GCA_963574575.1 Galagoides demidoff
TTTTTTCTTTTTTTTGAGACAGAGCCTCAAGGTGTGCCCCTGGGTAGAGTGCCATGGCATTATAGCTCACAGCAACCTCCAACTCCTGTGCTCAAGCGAGTCTCCTGCCTCAGCCTCCCAAGTAGCTGGGACCACAGGCACCTGCCACAACGCCCAGCTATTTTTTGGTTGCAGCTGTCATTGTTGTTTGGTGGGCCCAGGCTGGATTTGAACCTGCCACCTTAGGTGTATGTGGCTGGTGCCTTAGCCACTTGAGCCACAGGCACCGAGCCCAGTTGATATTTTCTATTTTTGGTAGGGGCAAGGTCTCATTCTTGCATAGGCTGGTCTCAAACTCATGTATTTAAGCAGTCCTCCTGCTATGGCCTCCCAGAGTGCTAGGATTATAGGTATGAGCCACTAAGCCTGGCCTTCTGTGACTCTTGTTCATTTAAACAAATTTTAGCACATTGTTAGTCCTCAGACATAAATAGTTGGCAGATTTGTGAATTTGTGGAACCCGTCACTTAAAAACTCTATCCTTTGCTCTTTATATTATTCATTACTTTCCAAAGCAAGTTTTCTTTTGTCATAAACATTTGTTGCTGATTCTTACTATTAATTATGGCCTCATTAATTTCTTCAAAAAGGTCTTGGTCCCTTATTGTTGCAGCAATCTACTCTCTTGGCCATATCTAGGTCTTGTCTTTCAGAAGCATACCCCCAACTCTAAAATATCACTCCGACCATAATTTCCAATTTATCAACCTTACACATCTTTCTTCCTCTTTTCTTTGTAGTTTCCACCAAATCTACTCTTTGAAGTCCCTAGTATCTTGCCCCTACCCTATTCCTTCACTTTATCGGCTTCTTTCAGATTTTATTCCCTCTATTATTTGTGGATCTCTCAGATCAGTTATTTCAGTATTCTTGGGAATGCCTTCAATTATCTCAACTCTTTGTCTTTTACCTCTCTTGTCCCACCCATCTTGTTACATTAATTCAATAATAATTTCCTCCTATTATTAGCTTAATAGCTAATAGCTTCTGATAGCTTAATGCTGTCAGAAGTAGAATAAGTGTGCTTATGAGCTGTATTATAAATTGGTAATGTCCAACTCTGGGCAGCAACATTGAGGATTATAGTTCCCTTCCATTTCTTTTCTTCACAATTGAATTTTCTTCAAGTCTTTTCCCTGTTCCTTCCCCCAACTTTGAACTAGTGATATCAGAAAAATGGAGGCCAAAAGGGATATGCTTACTTTAGTTTGAAACTTAACCATTATCTTTTTTTTTGAGACAGAGTCTCACTATGTCACTTTTGGTAGAGTGCTGTGATGACACAGCACCTCAAAGCAACCTCAAACTTGTGCTTAAGCGATTCTCTTGCCTCAGCTTCACAAGAAGCTGGGACTACAGGTGCCCACCATAACACCTGGCTATTTTTTTGTTGCAGTTGTCATTGTTTAGCAGGCCCAGGCCGGGTTTGAACTCACCAGCCTTGGTGTATGTGGCTGGCACACTACCCACTGAACTACGGGCGCTGTCCAAAACTTAACCGTATCTTCACTTACCTGTATCCTTTACTCTTGAGATCACCTCCTCATCAACCTATTTAGTGCTTCCATACTTTTTCTGTGATTTAAACGTCTTTTCTGCTCACCAGCTCTATTTTTAATGAGAGAAGGAAGCAAGATGTGAAATGGCTTGTATGATATGATTACTATATTTAAAAAGGAAAACAAAGGCCTGTTTCAGTAAAAACTATATACCTATACGCACAAGAGTTAGAAGGGCTTTATAGATGAAGATGTTAAGAGTAGTTGTCTCTGGGTTGGGTATGGTGGCTCACGCCTGTAATCCTAGGCCAAGGCAGGTGGATTACCTGAACTCACAAGTTTGAGACCAGCCTGAGCAAGTGCAAGACCCTGTTGCTTAAAAAAAAAAAAAAAAAGCTGGGCGTTGTGGCAGATGCCTGTAGTCCCAGCTACTCAGGAGGCTGAGATAAGAAAATTTGCTTGAGCCTAAGAGTTTGAGGTTGCTGTGATGCTATGGCTTTACTCAGGGTGACATAGTGAGACTCTGTCTCAAAAGAAAAACAAACAAAAAATCAACAACAGCAATAGTTGTCTCTGGATGGGTTGGATTATGGACCATGGACCTTTCCCTTTCTTCTTTTTGCTTTTTTTTTTTTTTGAGACGGAGCCTCAAATTATCCCCCTGGGTAGAGTGCCATGGCATCACAGCTCATAGCAACCTCCAACTCCTGGACTCAAGCGATTCTCCTGCCTCTGCCTCCCAAGCAGCCGGAACCACAGGCGCCCGCCACAACGCCCAACCATTTTTCGGTTGCAGCCATCATTGCTGTTTGGCGGGCCCGGGCTGGGGATTCGAACCGCCACCCTAGGTGTATGTGGCTGGCGCCCCAGCCGATTGAGCCACAGGCGCCGAGCCTGCCTTTTTTTTTTTTTTTTTTTGCAGTTTTTGATTGGGGCCGGGTTTGAACCTGCCACCTCCGGTATATGGGGCTGGTGCCCTACTCTTTTGAGCCACAGGCCCCGCCCAAGTTATTGTTACTTTTTTGAGAGTCTTGCTCTATCCTGGGTAGCATACAGTGGTGTCGTCATAGCTCACTGCAACGTCAAACTCCTGGGCTTAGGTAGTCCTCCTGCCTTAGCCTCCCAAGTAGCTGAGACTATAGGTGTGCTCTGTGACACGTCTGATTTTTCTGTTTTTAGTAAAGATGGAATCTTGCTCTTGCTCAAGCTGGTCTGGTACTCCTGAGCTCAAGAGATCCTCCTGCCTTGGCCTCCCAGAGTGTTAGGGTTATAGGCATGAGCCACCACGACCAGTCAGCATTAAATGCTTTTAATGATGGGAAAAAATAGATATTTTCTTCCATAGTTTCTGAATGTGCTTATATTTTTTCATAAACATTTTATTTTTCTTTTTAGAGAGATAGGGTTTTGCTTTGTTACCCAGGCTAGTGTGATCATAGTTCATTCTAATCTTGAGCTCATGGGTTCAAGCGATCCTCCTGAATCAGCCTTCTGAGTAGCTAGGACTGTAGGTCCACACCACCACTCTTAGCTGACTTTTAAACTTTCTTCATACAATCAGGGTCTTTCTATGTTTCACAAGTTGGTCTCAAGACTCCTGGCCTCAAGTGATCTTCCAAACTTGGCTTCCCAAAGTGCTGGGATTGTAGGTTTGAGTTAGCATGCCTTGATATAACATTTCAGTTTATTAAATTCTGAGAAATGTCTTGCCATTTCTGTTAAGCAATTATTTGAGTTTTGAAATATGTCTTCATCACTCCCCTTTCCCTTCCAATCCCACAAATTTATAATATTTCTCTAGCTGATTTTCATCATAGTTTGTCAGGATTATTTTTTTTATCTGTCTGTTTAAAATAGAACTGCTGAGGCTTAGGAAAAGATTCTTCTGGTCATCTTAGTATTTCTAGCACTTTGTATTTGTGTTTGTCGGTACAGTGTAGACAAGCATGCACTTAGACATTTCCTGGCACTCTTCTGTTTCTTAAAAATTTCTCAATTATTATTTTTTAAAACTATCAAGGACAGTAGTAAGGGGGGAAAGAATAGAACAAGGAGTTGACTGTGAACAATCACATCAGATAACTCACTACCTTTGGACCAGCCTCTCATTATTAATTTAAATCAAATGTTATATGCCATAGGTTCTAATATGCCATAGGCTATACATATAAGACATGATTATTTCATGAACTACTAAGGAAGGAAAAGAATTCTGTCGATTAAACCATGATGTTGGCCAAGGCAAGTGGATTGCCCTGAGCTCACAGATTCGAGACCAGCCAGAGCAAGAGCAAGACGCAGTCTATAAAAGTAGCCCGGCATTGTGGCAGGTACCTGTGGTTCCAGCTACTTGGGAGACTGAAGCAAGAGAATCACTTGAGCCCAAGAGTTGGAATTTGCTGTGAGCTGTGACACCATGACACTCTACTGAGGGTGACAAAGTCAGACTGTGTCTCTGAAAAAAAAAAAAATTAAACTGTGATGTCCTTGATAGCATGAAGCACCCTGTGAAGTGATTCTATGTAGGGAAATGTAGAGTTGTTCCAACATATCTGTGAGCTTTTCATTGATTTTTGGAGTAGAAAAAATGGTTAAGCTTAGTGCCGTTTCAGATCTCATTTAGGTATTGCCAGCTTTTTTTCCTCTCATTACTTGGTTTTGTATGGCTACCAGACATTGGTGAATGGACTGAAATATGATGAAGTCAGGCTTATATTGTGGAGAAAGAATTTTGTATATTTCTTTTCATGGACGTTTAAATTAGATTTTTGTATTCCTTGCCATATAGCCTAAAAGAGTAACTTGCCTAAAATACAAACCTGGCTCTTATGCCCCTTTGTAGATTACTTACCTTTCTCCAAGTAGATTGTCCCCAGTATGCCTTGGTACACTGGTGTGTACTAGACTTTTGGTTTTTGATTCCTCATAGTCAGGATGCTGTGTGTTTACTTCTGTTAGAACGTAACTCAGCCACATACTGTGATACGGTGCACTGTAATGTGGAATAGAGTTTTGTATTCAGCAAAGGGAATGGATACCAAAAAGGTTGAGAACCATTGATCAGTAAGATGAAATATGATTCTCCTTATGAGAAGCCTGGCTATTCCTTCCTGATTCACCTAATTGTTGGCTTCTTCCTCCCTAAACATTATGATCAAGTAATATTGAACCATTTATAGTTTTCTCATACATATTCTGTGGGTTTTTTAAAATATTTATTTGTTTTTGTGAGACATTGTCTCTCTTAGTCACCCTGTTGAGTGCTATGATGCCACAGCAACCTCCAGCTCTTGGGCTTAGGTGATTCTCTTGCCTCAGCCTCCTGAGTATCTGGGACTATAGGCACCTGCCACAATGCTTGGTTGTTTTTTTTTTTTAAAGACAGAGCCTCAAGCTGTTGCCCTGGGTAGAGTGCTGTGGCATCACAGTGCATAGCAACCTCCATCTCCTGGACTCAAGCAATTCTCCTGCCTCCGCTTTCCAAGTGGCTGGGACTATAGGCGCCTGCCACAATGCTGGGCTATTTTTTGGTTGCAGCCATTGTTATTTGGAGGACCCGGATTGGATTCGAACCTGCCAGCTCAGGTGTATGTGGCTGGTGCCTTAGTCGCTTGAGCCATGTCGCTGAGCCACAGCTATTTTTCTATTGTAGTTTGGCCAGGGCTGGGTTTGAACCTGCCACCCTTGGTATATGGGGCCAATGCCCTACCCACTGAGCCACAGGCGCTGCCTCATATTCTATATTTTAATCTCTGTGCCTTTGCCTGGGATTTCCTTCTGCTTGGGATCTAGATATTCTTCAGTCCTCTCTGTAGGAAAAGATTGTTTGCATTTCTATCTTTCCACTAAACTAAGTTGCTTATTGTACTCTTTGCTGCTATACCATATATATTTCTATCATTATATTTACTCCGTTATATTGGAATTACTTTTGTAGCAGATTTTTATATATATATTTTTTTCTTTTTTTTTAAGCAGATTTATATTTTGTGACTTTCAGGAAACTGTAAACTTCTTCAGGGCAGAGATTCTGCTTTATTCTCCTTTGGTCTTTAACACTTAGCATAGTACATGGCACTATCTTCAGTAAATATTTGTTAAACTAAATGTAATTGAGGCTAAGAAAGAATGAACAGTGCATATAGACTGCGAGTGTCTTAAGTTCTAATAAAAAATAACTCTCATTTCAATCATTTTTAAGTATTTTTTATTTCTTTTTTTGCATGTTTTCTTGGCTGAATGGAAATAGAGAAGAAGAAAATGAAGTAAGTATGTTTTAACTTGTTCAGTGAAACTTGTTCAATTTTGCCAATGGGATTGACTTCTAAATA
Organism: Galagoides demidoff; assembly: GCA_963574575.1. NCBI lineage: Eukaryota > Metazoa > Chordata > Mammalia > Primates > Galagidae > Galagoides > Galagoides demidoff. The sequence goes on from CAUYQV010037808.1 coordinate 5,870, forward strand.
CATTTTAGAGATTGGGTAAAAGCTGAAAACATTAAAAATTCAGCTGTCATTTTCTTTTTAGTTTTTAATTTAATTTAATTTTATTTTGAGACAGAGCCTCAAGCTGTCACCTTGGGTAGAGTGCTGTGGCATCACAGCTCACAGCAAGCTCCAACTCCTGGGCTTAAGGGATTCTCTTGCCTCAGCCTCCCAAGTAGCTGGACTGCAGGTGCCCGCCACAATGCCCAGCTAGTTGTCATTGTTGTTTGGTGGCCCCAGGCTGGATTTGAACCCGCCAGCTTAGGTGTATGTGGCTGGTGCCTTAGCCTCTTGAGCTACTGGCGCTGATCCTCAACTGTCATTTTCAACATGAAACGAAGTAATTGTTTTTTCTTTGTTTTGTTTTTGGAGCTATACTAATTTATCCCAGTGAGAGGTGATGTGTATCTCCACACTTGATCTTAGCCAAAAGGCCAAGAAGCGATGGTGATGTCTATCTCAAAAAAGGTTTTTAAACTTGAAAGTTTCAAGAACTTTAAAAAAGGTGGAGGTGAGCCATGTGTCATGCCTGTAATCCCAGCCCTTGGGAGGCCAAAATGGTGGATTGCCTGAACCAGAGCAAGACCCTGTCTCTAAAAAATAGCCAGATGTTGTGGTAGGCTCCTCTAGTCCCAGTTTCTTGGGAGGCTGAGGCAAGAGGATTGCTTGAACCCAAGAGTTTGAGGTTGCTATGAGCTAAGACGCTATAGCACTCTACCAAGAGTGACCACATGAGACTCTGTCTCAAAAAAAAGGAAAAGAAAACGTGGCGGCAGCTCTAGTGACAGCTTTTACTTGTTCTTGCCTATTAGTTTCCATGTGAGATTTACTTCAAAAAGTAGATTGTTTCTTAAGAGTAATTGGAAACCATTGCTCTGTGATAATGCATGTGAAAACATTTACTTTACCACTTGAATGGTTACTCTGTAATTTTGAAAGTTGAGTTCAGATTTTACTATATTGAAGAGGAATATTATTCTCTTCTGTAGCTTAAGTTAATCAAAGAACATCAGTTAGAAAAAATTTGCCAGTAGCAAGTATACCATCTTTAATTTAGGCTTGAGTTAATTCCTGTTGATTTTTTATAATGTTCTTTCCATAGCCTGGGTTAGGCCTTTAACTTCTAAGGCCTATCATTTCCTTAGGTGATTGGGCAAATAATGGAAGGAGAAGTCTCCTTGGATATATATATACTTTGCAATTGTGTTGTTCATATTGTAGTATTAGAGGATAATCAGTCTTACCTGCACATATGGGGCCCAGGCAGAAACAGGACTAGTGTGCCAGGGTAAAAATAATTTCCAGGAATGCAGAAAGCTGGTCCTCATTTGGTTACTTAATCTGTAAATAATTGAGATAGGAGGGTTCTCTATACTGGTGATTTCCCAAATCTGGGAAGATTGCCTGTTAGGCTTGTATCAAAATAAAACAAAATTGCCTGAAACAAATTTTCTTGCCTCACCTTAGAGCCCAGTAGTTCAAACTGATACTCCCTTTAGTGTGGATCATAGACCAGTATTTTTAATTATATACACAGCTGGTTATATGTGATGCCAGGAGACCACCAGTGTGTGTTTGGTTTTTGGGTTCGGTGGTGTCATGGTAGCCCATTGCAACTTCTAACTCCCGGGCTTAAGTGATCCTCCTGCCTCAGCCTCTTGAGTAGCTGGGACTCCAGGTGTGCACTACCGTGCCTGGCTAGTTTTTTTCTGTGTCTTGCTCTTGCTCAGACTGGTCTTGAACTCCTGAGATCTTCCCACCTTGGGGAAACACTCCTAAAGTGCTAGGATTCTCAGGCATAAGCCACCCTGCCTAGCCAAGACTACTCGTTTTAAGGACCTCTGATGCTCTCTGATTGAACGTAAAAACAAACTCTTATGAGTACTCAAATGTATAGCTATTGCTCTTCGTATATGTATCAGTATCAGTTAAATACATAATAGGCTTTTAAAAATTATTTTTAAAAAATGTTACCTGGAGGCTCGGCGCCTGTGGCTCAATCGGCTAAGGCGCCAGCCACATACACCTAAGGTGGCGGGTTCGAATCCCCCCCAGCCTGGGCCTGCCAAAACAACAATGATGGCTGCAACCAAAAAATGGCCGGGCGTTGTGGCAGGCGCCTGTGGTCCCAGCTACTTGGGAGGCGGAGGCAAGAGACTCGCTTGAGCCCAGGAGTTTGAGGTTGCTATGAGCTGTGATGCCATGGCACTCTACCCAGGGGGATAGCTTGAGGCTCTGTCTCAAAAAAAAAAAAAAATGTTACCTGGAGTCCCAGCTACTTGGGAGACTGAGGCAAGAGAATCATGTAAGCCTAAGAGTTTGAGGTTGCTGTGAGCTGTGATACCATGGCATTCTACTGAGGGCAACATAGACTGTCTCAAAACAACAACAACGAAAAACGTTACTTGGAAAATAGTTAAATAGCTGGGCATTGTGGCAAGTGCCTGTAGTCCCAGCTACTTGGGAGACTGAGGCAAGAGAATTGCTTGAGCCCAGGAGTTTGAGGTTGCTGTGAAGTATGACACCACACTGCTCTACCAAGGAGGACAAAATGAGACTCTGTCTAAAAAAAAGAGAGAGAAAAGAATGGAGAAATATGGCTAGGGAAGCTGGGTGTAGATACTTAGGAATTTATTATACTATTCTCTATACTTTTGGCAGTGTTTGAAAATTTCCATAATAGAGTCTTAAAACAATTCTTGAATAGCTTGATAAAATTCAAATTATTTGTTATTTAAAAGGGCTTTTCATTGCTCTGACTAGTAAACATTTTAAACTGTGGTGCTAGCCATTTGAAAGTAACTATTTTAATTGTAATTGTTGTTTTGTTTATTTATAGGCAAAGATTGAAAATGTGCAGAAAACAGGTTTCATCAAAGGACCAGCGTTCAAAGGTGTTGCTTCTAGTCGATTTTTGCCCAGAGGCACTAAGACAAAAGTTAACTTGGAAGAACAAGGACGACAGAAGGTATCATTCAGCTTCAGTCTTACAAAGAAACCTTTGCAGAATAGGTTTCTGACTGCACTTGGCAATGAAAAGCAAAATGATACCCCAGGTGTACCTCTCCAAGTAGACTCAACTCCTAAAATAAAAATGGACATTGGCGATACCTTATCTACTACAGAAGAATCTTCCCCACCAAAATCAAGGGTAGAATTAGGCAAAATTCATTTTAAGAAACATCTGCTTCATGTAACAGCCAGGCCACAGCTGGCTACTACCACAGCAGTAGCATCTCCACCTTCTACAGCAGTGCAGTTACCAGCAGCCATAGCAGAATCAACAACTGTAGACTCACCACCCTCTTCTCCACCGCCACCACCTCCACCTCCCCAAGGCACAACACCCTCACCATCAGCACCAGTAACAGAGCCACTGGCCTTGTCACACACGTCAATAACAGTTCCAGTGACAGCACCGGTACCGTTACCAGTAGATGTAGCAGTTAGACCTCTGAAAGAACCACCAGTTACCAATGTACCAGAATCTTTAGAAGTGGATACTAAGGACACTGTATCTAATAGTTCAGAAGAACACATAGCTCAAAATTTGAATGAGCAAGCAGATATTCTGTCACAAAAGGAAGATTCCCATATTGGGAAGGAAGAAGAAATTCCCGATAGTTCTAAGACTAGTCTGAGTTCTAAAAAAACAGGTTCTAAGAAGAGATCCTTACAGTCTGAAAGCACCTTCCTTGGTTCAGAATCTGATGAAGATTCTGTACGGACTTCTTCAAGTCAAAGATCACATGATATAAAATTTTCAGCAAGTATTGAAAAAGAACGAGATTTTAAAAAGAGCTCAGCATCTATAAAAAGTGAGGATTTAGGGAAATCTTCACGATCTAAAACAGAGAGAGATGATAAATATTTTAGCTACTCAAAACTTGAAAGAGATACTCGGTATGTGTCTTCCCGATGTAGATCAGAAAGAGAGCGAAAGCGAAGCAGATCTCATTCCAGGTCTGACAGAGGTTCTAGGAATAGTTTACCCTATTCTCGGTCAGAACGATCTCATTATTACGACTCTGATCGTCGATACCATAGGAGTTCCCCTTATCGAGAAAGGACACGATATTCTCGGCCATATACAGATAGCAGGGCCCGTGAGAGTTCTGACTCTGAAGAAGAGTATAAGAAGACATACTCAAGGCGCACTTCATCTCATTCCTCCTCTTACAGAGACCTAAGGACATCATCATCTTACTCTAAATCTGATCGGGACTGTAAAACTGAGACCTCTTACTTAGAGATGGAGAGAAGAGGAAAATATTCTTCAAAACTAGAAAGAGAATCCAAAAGGACTTCAGAAAATGAAGCAATGAAAAGATGTTGTTCTCCCCCTAATGAACTGGGATTCCGACGGGGGTCATCATATTCCAAGCATGATAATAGTGCTTCCCGTTATAAATCTACCCCTTCAAAACCTATACCCAAGTCTGATAAATTTAAAAATTCTTTCTGTTGTACAGAATTAAGTGAGATCAAGCAGTCTCATTCTTCCAGTTTACAGACTCCTTGTTCAAAAGGTAGTGAGTTAAGAATGATTAATAAAATTCCTGAAAGAGAAAAGACAGGGTCTCCCTCTCCATCAAGTCAATTAAATGATTCACCTACTTTTAAAAAGCTAGATGAATCATCTGTTTTAAAGTCTGAATTTATAGGACGTGATAGCCATGATAGTATTAAGGAATTAGACTCTTTATCTAAAGTGAAGAATGATCAGTTAAGAAGTTTTTGTCCCACAGAATTAAATGTAAATGGATCTCCTGGGGCAGAATCTGATTTGGCGACATTTTGCACTTCTAAAACTGATGCTGTTTTGACAACTTCCGATGATAGTGTGACTGGCTCAGAGTTATCTCCTTTGGTCAAAACAGGCAGGCTTTCTTCAAGTCGATTTCAGAATAGATGCAAAGAAAAATACTTGGATGATACTTGCATGCAGCACAGTAAATTGGAAAGCCCATTTAGGGAAATAGAACCTTTGGTGTCACCACACCCGGATAAACTCATGTCTTTGCCATTAAGGACTGTAGATTATTCCAAAACAGTAATTAAAGAACCAGTTGATATGAGAGTTTCTTGTTGCAAAACCAAAGATTCAGAAACATACTGTACTTCAAATGACAACAACCCTTCTTTGTGTTATTCTGAAGCTGAAAATATTGAGCCTTCCATTATGAAAATTTCTTCAAATAGCTTTATGAATGTGCATTTGGAATCAAAACCAGTTGTATGTGATAATAGGAACTTGACAGAGCACTCAAAATTTGCATGTGAAGAATATAAGCAGAGTGTTGGAAGCAGTAGTTTAACCACTGTTAATCATTTTGATGATTTATACCAGCCTCTTAGGTGTTCAGTTATTGCTTCATCTCTTCAGAGTCTTCCATCAGTAATGAAGGTGGACAGTTTAACTCTCTTGCAGTGTGGAGAAAACACACCTCCAGTTCTGGATGCAGTGCTGAAGAGTAAAAAAAGCACAGAGTTTTTGAAGCATGCAGGGAAGGAAACAATAATAGAAGTAGCTAGTGGCCTTCTTCCTGATTCAGGAAAGGGATTTACTAGCTGGGAGAACAGGCATAATAATGGATTATCTGGGAAATGTTTGCAAGAGGCTCAAGAAGAAGGGAATTCCATGTTGCGTGATAGAAGAGGAAGAACAGAAAACTGTTTGTATGAAGAAGGAGAAAGAGGACATGCACATACTTCTGATGACTCAGAAGTTGTATTTTCTTCTTGTGATTTGAATTTAACCATGGAAGACAGTGACAGTGTAACTTACACCTTAAAATGTGACAGTAGTGGTCATGCCCCAGAAATTGTGTCTACCGTCCATGAAGATTATTCTGGTTCTTCTGAAAGTTCAAGTGATGAAAGTGATTCAGAAGATACAGATTCTGATGACAGCAGTATTCCAAGAAACCGTCTCCAGTCTGTTGTGGTTGTGCCAAAGAATTCTACTTTGCCTATGGAAGAAACAAGTCCTTGTTCTTCTCGGAGCAGTCAGAGTTATAGACACTATTCCGACCACTGGGAAGATGAGAGATTGGAGCCAAGGAGACATTCATATGAGGAAAAATTTGAGAGTATAGCAAGTAAAGCCTGTCTTCAAACTGAGAAATTCTTCCTTCATAAAGGAACAGAGAAGAATTCAGAAATTTCTTTTACACAGTCCAGTAGAAAACAAGTAGATAACCACCTACCAGAAATTTCTCATCCTCAGAGTGATGGGGTTGATAGTACAAGCCATACAGATGTGAAATCTGACCCTCTAGGACACCCAAACTCAGAAGAAACAGTAAAAGCCAAAATATCTTCTAGAGAGCAAGAAGAGCTGCCAGTTTATTCTTCTGATGATTTTGAAGATGTACCAAATAAGTCTTGGCAGCAAACCACTTTTGTTAACAGGCCAGATAGTAGACTGGGAAAAACAGAGTTGGGTTTTTCTTCATCTTCTGACATCTCCCGTATAGATGGCTTGCACTCATCAGAAGAACTTAGAAACCTAGGGTGGGACTTTGCTCAACAAGAAAAGCCTACTACCACATATCAGCAACCTGACAGCAGCTATGGAGCTTGTGGTGGACACAAGTATCAGCAAAGTGCAGAACACTATGGTGGGACACGTAATTACTGGCAAGGCAATGGCTACTGGGATCCAAGATCAGCAGGTAGATCTCCTGGAACTGGAGTTATGTATGATCGAATTCAAGGACAGGTACCAGATTCCCTAACAGATGACCGTGAAGAGGAGGAGAATTGGGATCAACGGGGTGGATCCCACTTTTCAAGTCAGTCCAATAAATTTCATCTTTCCCTTCAGAAGGACAAAGGGTCAGTGCAAGCACCTGAAATAAGCAGCAATTCCATTAAGGACTCCTTAGCGATGAATGAAAAGAAAGATTTTTTGAAAAACTTAGACAAAAATGATATCAAAGATAGAGGGCCTCCTAAAAAAAGGAGACAGGAATTGGAGAGTGATTCTGAAAGTGATGGTGAACTTCAGGACAGAAAGAAAGTTAGAATGGAGATAGACGAGGGAGGGATATCAGTGCTCACAGGCTCAGCACTGATTGGGCCTTCCTGTGTCATGGATGACTTCAGGGACCCACAGCGATGGAAAGAATGTGCCAAGCAGGGGAAGATGCCTTGCTACTTTGATCTTATTGAAGAAAATGTTTATTTAACAGAAAGGTAAGCCTACTATTAATACTTGTTGACAAATTTTAACCTTATTATCTAAAAAGATTAGCTTTTTACAATTCATACTTCATGCGCTTAATCATATGAAATAGAGTTGTATGATAAAATATAAATCAAAAACTCTAGAAAGTGTTTTTATTTAGATTTTATTTTTATTTAGATTTGATAGTATAGATTCCTTCTCCCAATATGTTTTTCTTCCTTGGGAAAAGGATGTCTAATTTTTTCTCTTATTACTACTTTGGTTTTAAAAGTGTAAAAAACTGACCTAATTTAGGCTAGGTCAGTTTTCCTCTAATTCCTTTTACATGCAGAAGTGGGAACCAAAAAATGAAACAAAACCCCAGCAAAATAGTCTACTCTTGGAAAATAAAAAAGTGGTTATGTTAGATTTTTTTTTTTTTTTTTTTTTGGAGATAGAGCCTAAAGCTGTCCCCCTGGGTAGAGTGCCCTGGCATCACAGCTCACAGCAACCTCCAACTCCTGGGCTCAAGCGAGTCTCCTGCCTCAGCCTCCCAAGTAGCTGGGACCACAGGTGCCCGCCACAATGCCCAGCTATTTTTTGGTTGCAGCCATCATTGTTGTTTGGTGGGCCTGGGCTGGATTCGAACCCTCCACCTTAGGTGTATGTGGCTGGCGCCTTAGCTACTTGAGCCACAGGCACCGAGTCAGATTTTTTTTTTTTTACTTTTGAAAAAGGTGCAGAATGAAGTGTCCAGGTCCTTTTTAAAGCTGGAACTAGACTAGAATGTAATTTTCTTCTGTAAGTTGTTTTTTTTTTAGCATTATTAATAGATTAAACCAGGCAGTAGTGTAACAAATACTTTAGAAATGGTAAAATGGTTTATCAGAAATCCCTGACATGAAATAAGGTATAATGAGAATATAAAATAACGAAAATTTCGTTTTCTAAAGCAGAGCTTCACAGTCTGTTCTGACTTTTACTCCTTGATAATTTTCTCATTTTCCTCATGTAAATGTATTTTGAATATGCTTAAAAAAGAAAATACTGTACATTCCTACCTACTCATTGCCCCCTTTTGAAAATTTTTCTCCTACCTGGGAATCAACCTAGCTTTCATCCTTTAGAGCATTCAAAATTTTATTAAATTGAAGAAATTTTCCACTGTGGATAAGGTAAAAGACTTCATTTTAAAGTTAGGTCCCACCAGAATTTTATTCGTATTAAAAAATAACCTTTATTGGGTAGCACCTGTGGCTCAGTAGGGTGCCGGCCTCATATACTGAGGGTGGTGGGTTCAAACCCAGCCCTGGCCAAACTGCAACAAAAAACAGCCAGGCGTTGTAGCGGGCGCCTGTAGTCCCAGCTACTCCGGAGGCTGTGGCAAGAGAATTGCCTAAACCCAAGAGCAGGAGGTTGCTGTGAGCTGTGATGCCATATCACTCTACTGAGGGTGACAAAATAAGGCTGTCTTTAAAAAAAAAACAAAAAACCTTTATTTTAATATGATGTGGAGAGCCTCTTGTACTATATTCATTTATATCTAGTTGTAAATTAGGTTTACATTCAGAATATCAGGTTATCTTGGCTTGGCGCCCATAGCACAGTGGTTACGGTGCCGGCCACATAAAAGGCTGGCAGGTTTGAACCTGGCCTGGGCCACCTAAACAACAATGACAACTGCAACAAAAAAATAGCTGGGCATTGTGGTGGGCACCTATAGTCCCAGCTACTTGGGAGGCCCAACAAGAGAATCACTTAAGCCTAAGAGTTTGAGGTTGCTATGAGCTGTGACGCCACGGCACTCTACCAAGGGTGACATATGAGACTTTGTCTCAAAAAAAGAAAAAAATTAAGTGTCTTAACTAGTACCCTTTAGGAATTGTGTGACTGATGGATTATACAGGGGACCTTGTAAAAGAATATAAAAAAAACTAATCAGTTCAATCCTCTGGCTTTAGTAATGAGAATCAGATATATATGTGGGAGAAAAAAGTTCGGATATATGATTATGTCATATAGATTTGGTTGGTGGAAGTATAAGATGGCTCCACTGTTTTGGGGTGGGAAGCATTTATATGTGTTCAGCATTTTTTTTTTTTTTAGCAGGTCTGGGCTGGGTTCGAACCCACCATCCCCGGGCATAGAGCTGGCACTCTAACCATTGAGCTGCAGGCACCCACCCTGTGTTCAGCATTTTAAAATGCCTGTTGCATGCTAGGCTTTTAGGAGGCAACAAGAAAACATATTATTATAAAAATAGTATGAACATAATGAAATAAATTTTTCTTATATTTATCAAAAATAGAGTTACCTGCAAAAATCTGTGCCTATTAGTCCTGACCTTTTGGCAATATAAAAATAAAGTTGCTGCTGATTCTTCAAAATAATAGCTTTTAAAGTATTTGGTTATTTTTAAAAATTGTTTCAGGTTAATTAAAGGTACAAAGAATTAGGCTATACTGTTTGCATTTGTTAGGTAAAGTCTCTCTTATAATTGTATCCTGCCCTCAATGGTGTGCCATACACCCTAACATTGTGCCCTTTAAGTGGGAGCACCCCTATCTCCTTCCCTCCTCTCTTCTTCCTGTAAAGTATTTGTTATTTATGTTTAGTTATCTTTAGGTTAAGCATATTCATATACTTATTAATGAATTGTATCCTTAGTTGATCAAGAAGAATCATTCTTTTTGCCTAAACTTACTATAATTATACTCTTTTTTTTTTTTTGAGACGGAGCCTCAAGCTATCCCCCCCTGGGTAGAGTGCCATGGCATCACAGCTCATAGCAACCTCCAACTCCTGGGCTCAAGCGAGTCTCCTGCCTCCGCCTCCCAAGTAGCTGGGACCACAGGCG
>CAUYQV010037812.1:0-11143 GCA_963574575.1 Galagoides demidoff
TGAGACGGAGCCTCAAGCTATCCCCCTGGGTAGAGTGCCATGGCATCACAGCTCATAGCAACCTCCAACTCCTGGGCTCAAGCGAGTCTCCTGCCTCCGCCTCCCAAGTAGCTGGGACCACAGGTGCCCACCACAACGCCCGGTCATTTTTTGGTTGCAGCCATCATTGCTGTTTTGGCGGGCCCGGGCTGGGGATTCGAACCCGCCACCTTAGGTGTACGTGGCTGGCGCCTTAGCCGATTGAGCCACAGGCGCCGAGCCAAAGTTTCCATTTTTTGATGGCAGTGAAGATGAATAGAACTCCATACTCGGAGATGACAATCTTGCCTATTTTCCAAAACTAGTTCTATTTTTAGCAGTAAGATACATGGAAGCCGAGTGAGCATATCTTGTGATCCAGTGTTGTATTCTTTAGAACAGGGGGACACTTCCTTCATTGTGGGGAGTGGGGTCTAGGGGAGGTAAGGATTCTGAGCTATAGTCTTGGTTTCTGAGTTTTCTTAAAAAGATAACCTTTGTTTCTTGGAAAGGTTAGTCTTCTAGAGCCTTCTTCCATCAATACTTGTGTTGGAGCCTATGGACACTGTCTTGAGAATATCTTTTCTGCTGTATTTCATATGAAATGTTTTCTTACATGCTGACTAAGACAGCTAAGACATAGGATTCTCTTTCAATTATCCCTTTATGTATTATTTATGGGAGATATTTGAATCTGGCACGATCCTTAGCCTCACCAGCTTTGGGGCTTGCTTTTTCTTACCCAGCTGGCTTACATAAAACATAATAATAACAGTGCATGTTTATGAGACCTTCCCCCTATCCCTCTCCGGTCGGGTACCATATTTGAAGCATTTATCTAGTGTATGTGGAACGCCTGGGTGACAGGTAGCCACACTGTGGGCTGTGGTTTCATAACATACCATGACTGTCCCGTGGAACTCAGACTTGAGAAGGAGACAGATTCTAATCAGATAATCACACCAATATGTAATCAAATAATAACACAAATGTATAATCAAAATATAAAACCAAAATACGCAATGTACAAACAGGGATTTAATGGAACTGATGGTGGAGCTGGTCAAGGAAGGCCTCACTGAGGATGAAATATTAAAAGATCTTCGTACTGCCCACTATATGGGATTAACAATACGATTGAATGACCTGAACTGTGCCCCAGACTTCTGTGGCTGTTTAGCGTCTTTGTTGTTAAGAATACTTTCTTTTGGCTCAGTGCCTGTGGCTCAATCGGCTAAGGTGCCAGCCACGTACACCCAAGGTGGCGGGTTCGAATCCCCAGCCCGGGCCCGCCAAACAACAATGATGGCTGCAACCAAAAAATGGCCGGGCGTTGTGGCGGGCACCTGTGGTCCCATCTACTTGGGAGGCGGAGGCAGGAGACTCGCTTGAGCCCAGGAGTTGGAGGTTGCTATGAGCTGTGATGCCATGGCACTCTACCCAGGGGGATAGCTTGAGTCTCTGTCTCAAAAAAAAACAAAAAAAACCCTATATTTTGCTAAATTGCATCTGCAGACCCTGTAGTGGAAGCCTGAGAAGACTTAACCAGTAGAGATTATGACCTGATTATAAAGATACTGCAAAATTTATTTCAGGTAATCTGTTTTTAGTTACCATGATCCCATCTTGCTCAATCCAGACACCTTCAACAGGAGGTCTTTATCCTGTTACCAAGCCCTGGGTTTGGTGTTGGGTGCGCACAGGCCTCAGGTACTGACTGCCCTGTGGATTATCAGGTGGAGTTTTACTCCATTCAAAACCAAGCAGTGCCATACTTAAGTATGAAAAGCTACCTCCAGGTAAATAAAATGTAATTTCTCTTACCTCCTTGGATGGTTTTGTGTTGGCTTGGCACTTTCCTGGACCCTTACACATCTCTCTGTCAGTGAACGTGGAGGATTTTGTCCTTTCCATCAAAAGCTCTTTTCCTCTCAGAGTTTTGTTGGGGATAAGCAGCAAGTCTGAAGTAGCTGGCCTTGTTAGTGCAGTAGAATTTTCAGGAGGAGATTGTAGCTTAGGAAGAGGAAGTAAATGGATTCAGGCTCTAAGGCTAGTGAATTATGTAGGAGGCTTCTAATTTCCGAATCTGGCGGTGTTCCCCACAGCATCACAGCTGCTCTGTACTAACTTCTCTGAACTTGTCTTAGAATGTAATTCTATGTTGTCCTGTGTAACCTTCCTCTACCTTAGAGCCTGGGTTTTTTTAAAAAAAAGTATTGTCATCTTTAATATTATATAATCTTACAGTATTGGGTTGTTTAAAGATATATAATCTTACAGTATAGGGTTGTTTAAAGATATTTTCTAGAAAACCAAGATCATAGCAAAGTAAATTGTATTTTCCCAGGGTGAAGGAGACCTTCCAAAGAATGCAATTCATTTATGCCTTTAAATTATCAATCATAAGCACTGTAATTATGTGACACATTCTCTGGACATTCGTTTTATTGTTATTACAGTCACTTTCCCTACAAAACGTCACACAACAGCCTCCTTTTGTTCCTTGGGTCAGCTGTTAATTAGTTTTCTTTCGATAGGCAACCCCTTCAGCTGCATAGGTGGAATGCTGTGATCTTTCAGGATCTTCTGGTGTGTGAACCCTCCCTTGACATTGCCATTGGTCCTTTCACCCGAGCGGCGTACTTAGGAAATAAAATACATCTAATCACATTCATGATCAATTTTGACGATGTGTTGTAGATAAAGAGGAAATACTGTCTTCTTTTTACTTTCCCATTTTTAGGTTAAAATAATTTTTTTCTCTAACATGTTTTCTGCCACTTTTCTCCCAGGAAACACATGTCTTCCAAAAGACTGAATGGATGGATTTGGAGCATTTATAGGCATGTTCCTGGATTTCTCTGGTAGCTCATCTTGAATGTACTTTGGGCAGTTCTGTTTACAGATTGTATTAATGATATCATTCCAAAAATGGGGCAGTTGGTTATTTTCCAAAATGAAGACAATATCCCGTTTTGATTATGGCCACAATTAACTTTGATGTGTAACTGCCAAAATCTGTAGGAACCCACAGATCCCTCCGTGTACCTCTTCAAGTTGTGAGGAGTGAGATGATGTACACACAGAGTCTGGCACATAGAGAGTGCGTGACATGCCGTCACTATTACAGAGTGGGTGCAGATTTATACGGTGGGAGTCAGAGGATTCATATCAGTATCTTCTATCTCATTGTGTCGTCCAGCAAAGCTTTGATCTTCAATCTTTCCCTTTCTTATTTTCTTACTTCCCTTCAACCTTTCCCATAGTTGCTGTGCTATCACGAGGCAAAGGCAGTCGGTGTGTAGGCCAGTGGTTCCTAGACTTGGAGGGATATGTCCAGGGGGCTAAGATTTTATTCTGACGAGGAATTATATTCAGATCTGTCACTGGCTTTCATCATAAATTTTAAAAGGAGCGATAGAGGTCAAAGTCAGTGCATATTCATAGCACCGTCTTTTATATAATTTCAATCTATGAAAAATCTGCATCATCCTTATTGATCTCATTTTACAAGAGACTGAGGAAAACTTTATTGCGGACCGTGGGTGAGGGGAGACTGTTAAGGGAAGACAAAGTCTCTCCCTGCCCGTGTATTGTATAAGATAGAAATTTATGAGCGATTGTAGATTTTGAAAATTAAATTATAGGCATTACCATAATGGTCATAACCTAGATCCCGTGTATTTATTTCTCATTTATGCAAATTTCCATTTGCCCAGCTTAACTGGAAAAAGAAGTTTATAGGAAAGCTGTTAGCTCATGTTTCGTCTGTGTTTTTCCCTGTGTAGTTCACTAATCAGTGAATATAAGTGAAAGACAAACATATACACGTTTACACAAAAGAAACGGGTGGACTGTACATTCGTAGGATGCCATTAAAAGTCCAAGTTGATGGTTATCGGTTTTTTCTGTGTCCAGTACTACAGTTGCATCATGGAGCCCTTGATGGACAGGCTCAAATTCCTATTCCTCCCAAGTTTCTGAATCACAACTAAGAGAAAGAATAAGAAAGGGAATTAGTTGTCTGAAAAAATACAATTATTTTACATATAATAGTTCTAATAGAGACACTGATAACCAAGGGACACTTAAGTGCATTTTCTCATTTCAAAATTTTCTTTCTCATGCACGCGTGCCTCTCCTCATTCAGGAACTCATGAGTGGGTGAGGAGGATGGATGTGCTCAGTTCAGGTGGTTGTTAAGATTCCTTCAAAACCTGATGTTCTGTAGAATGGGTTCGAAAGAAGAATCACCATTTTTTGCTGCACATGACCTGCTTTGATCCCAGTTGCTCACCCAAACTCTTGATAGCATCTGGAAAGTATGGCAGACTCTGTAGACTAAGCTCAGATGCTGTCAGGACCATCTTGAAAGCTCTTACTAGTGAGTGTTCACTGCTTTTCCCTCCCCATCTGGAGTGTCCCCTATGTAGCCGTTCCCAAAGGTTCCTTTTCAGTCCCAACTGCTGTACTACTTAAATCCCATCTATAGCACTCTCTACAAGCAATGCTTAAATCTGCTTTTGTATTTGAAAACAAAGCTTTAAAAGCAGCTAGGGGAGCCACATAGAAGAATAGCGATTTTGTGACAATGGCCTAAATCCAAGAAATGCATTTAGTTAGATTTTTTGTTTGTTTTTAGCAGAAATTGGTTTCAGCATGTTTGTCCATTGAAAGTGGGGTATACTGAGCCCACATAAAGATAATACCTCTGCTGGAAACTGGGGGTTTTTGTTATAGGAAGATGTGTATGAATGTGTACCATGTACCCTGTATTTTACAGACTTATAAAACTCATCAAAGTGCATTTTGTAATGATACAAATCATTCTGTGTATGGCGTTTGCCTTTTTTTTTTGAGACAGAGTCTCACTGTGTTGCAGTGGTATCACAGCTCACAACAACCTCCAGCTCCTGGGCTTAAGCGATTCTCTTGCCTCAGCCTCGCAAGTAGCTGTGACTACGGGCGCCCACCACAATGCCTGGCTATTTTTTTTGTTGTAGTTGTCATTGTTGTTTAGCAGGCCCAGGCCGGGTTTGAACCCGCCAGCCCTGGTGTATGTGACCGGCCCCCTATCCGCTGAGCTACGGGCACAAAGCCAGGACTTTGGCCTTTCACACAAGCATTTTTAGGGTTATTCCATAAATGGGGCTTTGTTGCTCCTGTAGGAAATAAATGGTTAGATGTTTTTATAAATCACTTCTGCCTTTGCTAAAAATGCGTAGCTGGGAATAGGTGGCTAATAGCATGATCTGTAATTGGTAATCAATCATATAATGATTTATTACACTTGTATGAACTTCTCAGTACCTAATAGTCTCAGTACAAGATGAAGAGAAATGTAAGTTGCAATTATAAGCATAAATTCCATAAAATGCACTGATGATGCAGAGTGAGAGAGAGAGAGAGAGAGATGTATGAATAGGTGCGGCTGGATCTTTAAAGAACTCTTGCCCAGGAAGGGAAAGTATTTGAATTGGATAGGAAGAGAGGCAACCTGGATTATAAATTTTAAAAATAATAACAAAATGTTTACAAAGAGTGCTGATTTATATCTCAGTAGAAGAATGAAACATTTAAGAGGAAGGAGGTTTGGAGGGTCCATTGTCATGAAAATAGAAGACAACTAAGGCTGGGAAAGGTGAGGAGGACGCCAAGAACCAGTGTCAGAAGCAAGTGTGATGGGCATTCTAACCAAAGTCTAAAACGGGAAAATAATACTGTAAACGTACACCAAAAAAAGAAGTTAGAGTACTAGGGAAAATTCTACAGTGAAAGGGGGGCGGGGGCAGAGGAGGAAAACCAGGTGCCCACCCCAAGTCCCTAAGCACAGGCTTCCGGAAGAGGAGGAGGGTAAGAGCCAGGGGAGTGAGATGTCCACTTGCCTGCTTGCCAATGGATTCAAAATCGGGGGGGCTGAGGGGCAGCGGGGTGGGAGGGAGAGGGCGTGCCTGGGGGCTCTGGCTCCATCTGTGTAACAGGAAAACGGTCTGCCTTGATGAAAAACCAATCTCAGGGGCAGCAGAAACAGCCCCTGTAAGAACAAGAGATCCCGGACCCGACTTTGGTGAGATGCCACCCTGGAAGCTCCTGACCCAGTGTGGGTCTGAAGAGAGGCCCCCAGAGCGGGGAGCAGTGCCTGGGTCCCCTCAGGTGGGGGTCCCTGCCGAGGGGAGCTCAACTCCACCAGTGTCTTACTACTCCATGAGCTCAACCCTTGCCAGAGACACAGTGATGTTATGGATGTCTTAAAACATTGAATACATCACTTGGAGGAAATCTTCATTTTCCTAAATGTTGATCTATAGAAGGATCAGGAGATAAAGAAGAGATAAACAAGCATGTGCCTGGGACTCTCATCACAGAGACGGCCCAGACTCGGCCTCCTGGGGGAGGATGCCATTTGAATAAGTGTTAATCCCAGGGAATTCTTGGCCTTTACGGCAACAAACGCCAATTATATTCTCGGAGCCACCGATGTAGTATTTCTTTGTTTTTATTTTCCCCTGATGAAATACTTGGAGCTGGCTTTTTAAGTGTGAGGACAGTCGTGTAGGGATGGTGATTGTCATATTCAGGCTTGGGGAATAGAGGAGCTCCAAAACATTTTTATTTAACAGCCCGATTCCCCAAACCCCCGTATCCCGCCTTTAAACCCACGTGATTAGAAAGCTGCATTTTAAGATACTGGAGGCAACGAGATTCTGACATTTGCTAGAAGTCCACCACAAAGAGCAATTATTTAGCAAGAGGAAACTCTACTTTTCACTGTTAGCAAGACGTGTTAAATTAAATGGATTTTTTTTTCCTTTTCTTGGTCATTTTTATTTTTGTGGTCTAGATTTTCTTTTGCCTAGAAAGAAATAGGCTACACAAAATGAGACGACTTTATTCCCAAGCAAATGGAAATACATTATCCGAACAGAAAAATAATATCTAAACCTCACGTTAAAACCTCCCCTTTCAGAGCCAGTAGAGAATTTGGCATGTTCCAGTTGAGTTTTAGCATTTAAATGTGACTCAAAAGAGTATAAATAAAATACCAAGTCAGGTTGCATGAGCTCAGCCTTGTAATGACATTTTAAGTACCGTCTGCAAATTGTCCTCCTATAGGTGGACTGTATTCAGCTATAACTGCTCTTGTGTATGTTTCTTTGCTGAAAAAGCCTCATTTTAGGGAGTCATGCTGTACTTACTCGCCAAGTCCTGCTACTGGCTTCAGGAGTTCTGTTTCATTGTGTTGTATGAAGTGCTATTTTTCAAAAACTCAGTGAGCAGATTGGGCGTGGTGCTGTTTATTATCATTATAGGTGATACTGCTGAGCTGCAGACAAGGTTATAAGATTCCTTTGGTGCCCCACACTGGTTAACAGAACCAGCATTACGAAACGGGGGTTCTGACGCTCATTTCACTGCGCCTCTGTCGTAGGACGTGGTGTCACGCGTGATGCTGCTGTTTCATTGAGTTGCTAAAATATGTATTCTGTTCGGTAATCCCTGACTTTTTACTTGGAACTGAATGTTTATTTTAAAGCAGGGATCTTATGCTTGTGCTTGTTTTTATTGTGGCCTAATAACTTGGAGAGGTTTGAGCTATTTTACTATTCAACTATTTTACTATTTTTGAGCTATTTTAAAGGTGGAAAGCAAATTAAGAGCACTTATTAAACAGATGCCCGGGGGAAATGGGCCCTGTTGTCACGAGGAGGGTGTTTTGTTTACACAGCGAGGTCCTTGGACGGCTAAGCCTGTTTTAAGGAACTCCATTGACACAGAGAAAACACGTCCCAAGTGAGTGCTCTTGTTTCTTCTCTGTGGAGGATTTTAAACCTTGAAGAGAAGGTTTGGAGTCCAAAGTAAAGGTTGCACAACTGCAGTGGGCCTGTAGCCGCATACTTGAATACTCAGAGATAACAGCTGTCAGGACAGAGCAAGGGAAAGGCAGTGAATTATATCAGCCAGAGGGAAGCTTGGCCTCGGGCTCGATGAGAGTGTAAGAACAGTGCTTTCACTTAAGGAAACTTAACTCCTGAAGGACTCCCAAACTCACTCTGCTGGACATATGAAATCCCCCAAAATGTGCACGTTTCCATCCTGACAGTGCCTCTGGATGAGAGGGCATAGGACCTTTGCCTATAAATTACTGGCATTTATCTGATTTAGGGTAAGTTTCAGCCTTCAGATGCTGAAGATTGGGACAGAGTAGATACTCAAAAACAGCTGAATTGGCCATAGTTCTTTGTCTTGGCTTCTTTTCATTTAAACTTATATTTGAAATGCTAATCTTTGAACTTGGAGGCTCACGCTCAAAATGGAAGAGAAAGATGAGAGATCTAGTAAAGTTCTTGAGTTGCTACTGCCGACGCTTTGTGAATACCCGTCACAGTGACTTGAGTAGTCAAGGCCTACTTTGTCTCATGAAGTCACTGAAGGGCCCTGTGATCTCAGAGGTACCATGGTGGTTGTATTCTATTCTGACACTCAAGATAACGTGCAGACGCTTTGCAATTTAATTCAACTCCAAAGTGCTGAGCGACCCTCACTCAAAAATCTTCCTGGAGAGGACATCTCTGGGCACCTTTCCCCAGGACAGACAGTGGTATCCTCCTGATCCCAAGGCATTTTGAACTGCTCTGAGGAGTGAGGTACCAATATGCCAGATTTGATTATTACAATAAAATAGTTAATTATAGGAGAAGTATTTTCTGCAGTAAGGTCTCTTACTGTTACGGAAGCTCTCGCGTTTCCCAGCGTCCACACATGGGCCTCTCGATGGCCACTCTGTGGCAGCGTGGTCCTCCTCTGATGCACTTTGAGATAGAATACAGGCAGACCCAGTTTTATGGTGCTTAGCTTTTTCGTGCTTCCGCAGATGCTGCATTTTTTCACAAGTTGGAAATTTGTGGCCATCCTGCATCAAACAAGTCACTCGGCACCATTTTCGCAGCAACAGAACCCTACAGTGGCCTCTCAGTGAAAGGAAGAGTCTTACGTCTCTCACTTAAAATCAAAGCTGGAAATGATCGTGTCGAGTGAGGAAGGCAAGTCAGAAGCTGAGACAGGCTGAGATGGACCTTTCTGCAGTCAGTCAAGTTGTACGCGCGAAGGAAGAGTTCTTCAAGGAAATGAAAGGTGCTCCTGCGGTGAATACAGGTGATAAGAAAGCAGGACAGGCTTATCGCTGACGCAGAGAAAGGTCGAGTGGTGTGGGTAGAGCAAACCAGCCACAACGTCCCAGTACGCCGAAGCCTCATTGAGAGCAAGGCCCTCACTGGATTCCGTTCTGTGAAGGCTGAGAGAGGTGCAGGAGGACCGTGTGAAGTGAGCATAAGTTGGTTCACGAAGCTGAAAGACAGACGCCGTCTCCATAACGCAGAAATTCAGGGGAGGTTGATGGAGGTTCTGCAGCAGGTTATCCAGAAGATCTAGCTAAGATCGTTGGTGAAGACGGCTACAGCGAACAGCAGATTTTCAGTCCAGGAAGACAGTCTTCTGTTGCAAGTTGATACCCAGGAATTTCATAGATAGAAGTCAGTGCCTGGTTTCAAAGTGCAGGCTGACTGTCTTGTCTGGGACTAAAGCAGCTGGTGACGTTAAGTTGAAGCCAAGGCTCATTTACCCTTCTGAAAGTCGTAAGGCCCGTAGGAATTATGCTAAATCTTCTCTGCCAGCGCTCAGTAATGGAAGGACAAAGCCTAGATGAGAGCACATCTGTTGACGGCATGGTTACTGAATCTGTGAGGCTCGCTATGGAGACCTGCTTCGAAAAAAAGGTACCTTTGAAAACATCACTGTTCATTGAGAACGTACTGGTCACCCAGGAACCCTGACAGAGACGTGCCAGGAGGGTAATGCTGTTTTCACGCCTACTAGCTTGGTATCTATTCTGAAGGCCGTGGATTAAAAAGTAACTTTAGCATGTAATACATTTCATAAGGCTATAGCTTCCATAGATGGCACTGAGGCTGGGCAAAGTCAGTTGAAAACCTTCTGGAAAGGGTTCTCCATTCTTGATGCTGTTCAACATTCATGTTGATCGGAGGTCAGAGTATCAACATAACCAGGAGTTGGAAAGAAGTGGAGCCCTCAGGTGTGGCTTTGAAGGGTTCAGAGACTTCAGCCGAGGAAGGAACTACAGCTGTGGTGGGAATAGCAAGTGGACCAGAATTAGGAATGGGGCGTTAAGATGTGACGGAATCCCTGCAGTCTGACAATCAAACGTGAACCGACCAGGACCTGCTTCTCACGAATGAGCATCCAAAGTGGTTCCTTGAGAGGGAATCTACTCCTGGTGAAGGTGCCGTGAGCACTGCTGAAATGATCCAAAGGAGTTAGAATGTTTTATAAACTTAGTCGATAAAACAGCAGCAGGGTTTGAGACGACTGACTCCCAATTTCAGAAGAGGTTCTACCATGGGGAAAACGCTATCACACAGCATCACATGCCCCCGAGAAATCTTGCGTGAAAGGAAGAGCCAGTCATGCAGCAGACGTCATTGGCCTCTTATTTTAGGAAATTGCCACAGCCAGCCCAGCCTTCAGGGGCCACCCCCTGATCAGTCAGCAGCCATCAGCAGGGAGGCAAGACCACCCCCTCACTCCCGCGCGCCCCCAGCAGAGAGATGGCAACTCCCCAAAGGCTCAGATGATGGGTAGCTGGTGGGTTAGTGTTTCTTAGCGGTACATATTTTAAAGTTAGGGTTATAACATTGTTTGTTTTTTTTTGTTTTGTTTTGTTTTTGAGACGGAGCCTCAAGCTTTCCCTCTGGGTAGAGTGCCGTGGCATCACAGCTCATAGCAACCTCCAACTCCTGGGCTCAAGCGTGTCTCCTGCCTCCGCCTCCCAAGTAGCTGGGACCACAGGCACCCGCCACAACACCCGGCCCGTCCATTTTTTGGTTGCAGCCGTCATTGTTTGTTTGGCGGACCCGGGCTGGGGATTCGAACCCACCACCTTAGGTGTACGTGGCTGGTGCCTTAGCCGATTGAGCCACAGGTGCCGAGCCTATAACATTGTTTTTAAAGATGCAGTGCTATGGCACACTTGATGGATTATAGTACAGTGGGATCATAGCTTCTGTATGCGCTGAGAGACTGAAAAATCCATGTGCCTTGCTTCATGGCC
>CAUYQV010037814.1:0-21348 GCA_963574575.1 Galagoides demidoff
GGCGCCTGTGGTCCCAGCTACTTGGGAGGCTGAGGCAGGAGACTCGCTTGAGCCCAGGAGTTGGAGGTTGCTGTGAGCTCTGATGCCATGGCACTCTACCCAGGGGGATAGCTTGAGGCTCCGTCTCAGAAAAAAAAAAAAAAAACACACTAAGGCTTATTTTCAGGGGATGGCTTATTTTTATTAAGTATAATACGACAATCCACATTTATTCAAATACAGTTAAGTCATCTTCTTCTGGAACCTGACAGGGGGAGCCAACCTTGTTGGTGTGGCTGGCACTAGTGATGCATGAACTCCTTTCCCCTAGCTGTTCACATGTGCGCAATAGGATGCCTGCAACTACGGTTACCACACGCACACCCGTGCAAGTGTGAACAGCTTAGAGAAAGGAGCTGTGGCAGATAAAAGGTATTCCAGTCTTCCTTACTGCTTTGCACCGAAATGCATGGTGTGACTATGGACACTAGGTCTTATTATTGGGGTAGGGCTTATATTTAACAAATGCATAGAAATCCTGCTAGGGCTTATTTTGGGGGTAGGTCTTATTTTCAGGGAAACACGGTAGGATCACAGGCATGAGCCATCATGCCCCACCTGTGTGTAAGTTTCACATCATATAAGCATGCTAATGTTGGGACTGGGTACTGGCTTCAAGGATTCCCACAGGTTAGCTCATTCAACCCTTTCAACAATGATCACCCCCATTTTACAGGTGAGGAAAACCAAGGTACAGAGAGGTTAAGCAATTTGCTCTAAGTCACACAGCAAGGCCATGCTTGGCTGACATTTGAACCCAGACCATATGGTCCCTATCTTCCCTGCTGTATCAAGTACAGAGGTGCCAGGGCTTACTACTGTTAATAGCAATGATGCAACATTAATTATAATAATAACAATATTACACTACTCATAGGGGGGCCATCCCAGCTTACTAAACCCTCCAACCCAACCTGCCCTTTCTGCACCAGCAAAGGCCTTTGGGAGCCCCCCTTCCCCTCTGGGATCACTGGAGGAGGTTTCATAGCCAGATCTTGAAGGATGGGAGATGGTTGTATGAGGCAGGGGGCTTGTCCTTGTACAACATAGAAGGACACCTAGAGAGTGTTATTCTGTAACATGAGGGCCAGTGTAGCACAGAAGGAAGACCCTGCTCCCTGGAAGGGGCATAAGAGGGCTTGTGGGACCCAGAAGACAGAAGCATGACACCAGACTAACCCCTCTCAGGGCTTCTGATGTCTGATTTGCAAATTGGGACACCCTCAAGACCTCTGCCTTTGCAGTGCCCTCTTCCTGGAATGCCCTTCCTCTACATCTCCCCACAGCCTAGCCACGGATAAAGCCACGTGTATCCAAGCCCCAGCCCTGTGCCTGGCCTATGGCAGGGGCCTGGCTTCCATGTCACTTGTCCTAGCTCCACACAGCACATGCCAGTCCCACAGGCCCTGCCAGAGCTGTGGCTATCCTGAGAATTCCAGGACCGGTCGGGAGTGGCCCCCAGGTGTGCTGGACGCCAAGGAAAACAGGAGGTGAGCTCATGGCCCCAACATAGGCAGCAGGCAGGGTAGGCACTGTCAGAGGATGAGCTTCACTGGAAATGACCAGGCTGGGGCTGGCTGCTCCCATCCAGCCTCTCCTTCTAGGCCTGCCCCCTTCTTCACTCACCTATGTTTCCCCATTGCCTTTGGAAGACAGCTTGAGTCCTACAATACTGGCACATCCTAATCTCTTGCTTCTCCCTGATCCCCAAGATCCCCTGAAGTTTATCCATCCAGCAGACCAGGCTCATTCTTGCCTCAGGGCCTCTGCCTGTGCTGTTCCCTCTACCTGGAACACCTTTCTACTATCTCTTTACTGTTTTCCTCTTCTTCCAGGTCCCAGCTTGGTGTTTCCTTCTCCTCCAGAAGCCCATCCTGTCTTTCTCCTACCCCCTTCAACTGGGTCATCTCCTCAGGGCTCCCTACTATTTCCTGTGTCCCCCCCATCACAACCATGGCCCTACTGGGGAATTGTGTAGCTCCCCACCAGTTTGGGTTTCCCACGAAGGAAGGGCTGTGTCTACAGCTTGCTCCTTCTGTGTCCTCAGTGCCCAGCACAGGACATGACACATTGTAAGTAATCAATGCACATGTATGAAATAATGAATGCCTGGAAATTTCTCCACCTCCAGGTTCCACACACTTCTCCTCATCCAAAGTATGATCTCAGTCTTATCTTTCCCTGCACTGATCTGAGTTCTCTCTTTCCTTATGTCTCCTGGTCAGCTCCTCCAGGAACCCATCGGTGACTTCTCTGTAGCCTCCCAGGAAATCAGATCTGGCTGTGACTCTGGCTTCACCCTTGCCCTGTGCCTTGACCTTAGGCCACTCCTCTTGGCCTCAGTGTCCCTGTCTATAGAATTGAGGCTGTGAGTACTGGAAAACAGGGGTAGAGAGGGTTAACCGATTCTAGGAGGTCAAGGTGTTTTGAAGCTCTAAAGCATGACTGGCGTGGGAGGGACAATTTTCCCGATTAGCAGTAATTTTTATTTTTATTACAGACTGTTCCCACAGCAGTTGAAGCACAGCTTGGAAGGCATGGCACAGCCTTGACAAACAGAAGCCTGAGCCCCCATTGGACCTTCTCTTGCCAGAGCCTTTAACTTGCTACCCTCTGAGGGGCTCACACCCCATTGCACAGATTGAAAAGCTGAGTGGATCTCCACACAGCAATCCCCCATCCACACTCCACAGCCAGGGAAGGGTGTTCCAGGCAGAGGAGACTGCAAAGGCAGAGGTCCTGAGGGTGTTCCAATTTGCAAATCAGACAACAGAAGCTCAGAGAGGTGCCAGTCTGGTGTCATACACCCCCTCCCCACTAGCCAAAGGATCGTAAGGAAGGTGGGAACCACTAGCAATCTAGCAATAAGGTGGGAAGAGTCATTTGCAACCCTCAAGAGTGGGAGACCCAGGGGCAGACCCCTGGCATGGTCCCCATCCTTACCAGCTGGTCCCCAGCTCTCCAGTAATAATCATCATTAATTTATTACCTCCATTATGTAAGAGAGAAAGCTGAGACACAGACGTCATTTACCTGGCTTGGAAGCAAGAGAGGAGGGAGTGGAGGGCCAGTCAGGTTGACCTAGAGGGTGAGTCCTAAACCTTCAGACTCTAGTGACTTCATTTCCCCAAATGTGAGCCCAGAGGCTGCCTCCGAGCCCACTTTGTTTGCATCTGTATCCCAGGTTGGGCACACAGCAAGCTCTCAATAAATAAATGGATGAAAGGGCGGGGAAGGGGGTGGTCTCACCTGACTGTCCGCCCCACCAACCCTCTCTACGGGTCCCCCGACTCAGTTTCCTTACCCTGTACAATTCACTCACGGGCGACTCCGCCGGACAGTCCGGGCGGGGTCCTGACTGCAGAGGCCAGCGCCCTCTGTTTACCTAGCGGCTGGACGCTGGGCAGGACTGCGGTGGGCCGTCCCGGGGGCTGGCCATACCGCGGGGATAAATAGGCCCCGCGGGCCTCGTGGGCGGCAGAAAACGAGACTCCATCCAGCGCCCCACTGCCACCATGGCCCCGACCGCCGCCTGCGTTCTCCTGCTCACCTTGACCGTCCTTGGCGTGTCCGGCCAGGGTCAGATCCCTCTAGGTAAGCCGCTTTAGTGCCCATGCCGTGCCCCCAGCCCCCAAACGGGCAAAAAGACCCATGAAAGGCCTGGGGTCCCCGCCTCTTGGGGCTGCTCCCGGACTGTTCGCTGGGACGTGGGGCGGAGAAAGCAGGCTGCAGGAGCAGAGTGGCGTCGGAGATCCCTGCGACAGCTGGGGCAGCAGGGGATGGTGGCGGGGTCCCAGGAGCCTCATCAGCGCCCCCTGTCGATGCAGGCTCAGACTTGGCCCCGCAAATGCTGCGCGAGTTGCAGGAGACCAACGCGGCCCTCCAGGATGTACGAGAGCTGCTGAGGCAGCAGGTGCGAGGTTGGCGGACAGGGAGTGTAGGGAAGGGGAGAGAGATCCTGGGGTTCCGGGAAAGGAGAAGAGGAGCTGGAAAAATAGAGGGTCTGGAAGTACGGAGTCCCAGGCAAGAGAGGCTTAGGGAAATAGGGAAAGGGAGAGGGATGGGGGCGGGGGTGAAGTGTGGAAAGTGAGTCCGGGGCAGGGAGAAAGGAGATCCCAGGGAGTAGGAGAGGCATGGAGCGCTGCTGATCCCCACCCAACTCCCGCAGGTCAAGGAGATCACGTTCCTGAAAAACACGGTGATGGAGTGTGACGCGTGTGGTAGGCACGGCTGGGGCGGCAGGGAATGAACGGGAGGAAGAGACAAGAGATGGGAAGAAAGAGCCAGAAAGAAATGATCAGGGTGGGGAAACAGAGACAGGCCATAAGTGAGATGTAGGGAAGCAGACAGATGCTGAGGGGAGAGGTGGAAAAGAGGACCGCGCGGGAGACGCTGATAGACCGGAGAGGTGGAGTTGGCAGAATGCTGGGTGGCAGAGCGTGTAGTCTTGCCTGGTGGAGAGGGACCGCCCTCGACCCGGGGGCGTGGTCCCTATAGGCTCCGCCCTAGGCGTGGCTTCCATAAGCCTTGGCCCGCCCCCGCAGGGATGCAGCCGGCGCGTACCCCCGGCCTGAGCTTGCGGCCCCTGCTGCACTGCGCGCCCGGTTTCTGCTTTCCTGGAGTGGCCTGCACGCAGACGTCCAGTGGCGCGCGCTGTGGCCCCTGCCCTGAAGGCTTCACGGGCAACGGCTCGTACTGCACCGACGTCAACGAGGTGCGCCGGCCCTGACACCTCTCTGCCCTGACGATCCTATCTACCACCCCCCAACAGCCTCCCGCAACCCAAGCTACCCCATCCTCCAGTGGAGGTGCTGGCTCCGACGAGTGAGCCTCCTACTCCTGGGGGCACACTCGCAGACGACTTCCCCACGTCTGGGGGACGTCCACTGGGACCATTCCGGTCACCAACCCGGACGCCGGCCGGGACATCCCTCTCCATCGCTAGTGACGCCCATCCCGACAACTCCCTCATTACACGGGGTAGTCCGTCCCAATTACGTTCCTCACAGCTGGGGGTCGCCAGTGTGAACGATCCTTCCACTGCCAGGTTGCACCTCTCCGGGCGACCCCACCACCGCCTCGCTCTCATGCCCCGACGGCCACTCCCCTGGTCGGCTGGAGATGCCCGCCCTCATAATCCCAACACCCGCCTGCAAGGGAACAATCCCCTCCAGTAGTACCCCTCTCAGAGCCCAGTCGCGCTTGTGCCACCATCAAGGCGAAATCTCATCTGATCCCTGGGACGATCGCCTCTGCCCCACGTGGCATCCCACTCTAAGTGCTGGCTGATGGCCCTTGGAGTTTTCAAATACGGGGTCCCCTGAGGCAAGGCTGTCGAGGCCCAACTGGGAGTCCCCTGACTCCGTGGCTCCTCATCCCCCAGTGCAACGCTCACCCCTGCTTCCCTCGTGTCCGCTGCATCAACACCAGCCCCGGCTTCCGCTGCGAGGCTTGCCCGCCGGGGTACAGCGGCCCCACCCATGAGGGCGTGGGGCTGGCCTTCGCCAAGGCCAACAAGCAGGTAAGGGGCGGGGGAGGGCACTTTTGCAGTAGAAGGGAAGGAGGGACCCATTTTGTTCAGTAAACTCGTCCTGCAGCCTGGTGCCTTTTTCCAGCTTGGCTCCAGGAGAGGTGGGGAAGGGTCAGCTGCGTCAGGGCTGATGCGGAGTCAGGGCACTATGGAGGGGTGAGGGAGGATTAAGAGAAGATGTGGACCAGTGGGAGGTGGGGCGGTGGCCTGTGAGTACCCCTTTCCTAGATTTGCACAGACATTAACGAGTGTGAGACCAGCCAACATAATTGCGTGCCCAACTCCGTGTGCATCAACACCCGGGTAAGCCTGCCAGAAAGGAACTGAAGGATGGCGGGAGTTGGAGAGATGGGGCAGGTAGCGGGTGCTAACCGCCTGCACCTTGGACGCAGGGCTCGTTCCAGTGCGGCCCGTGCCAGCCCGGCTTCGTGGGCGACCAGGCATCTGGCTGCCGCCGGCGTGAACAGCGCCTCTGCCCGGACGGTTCGCCCAGTCAGTGCCATGAGAAGGCCGACTGTGTCCTGGAGCGCGACGGCTCGCGGTCCTGCGTGGTGAGTGTGGGCTGCAGAGCCTGAGCCTGAAAGAAGGCTTCGGGGAGTGATCACTCACGGGGCACTCACTAACTCTCCCTCGCAGTGCGCGGTCGGCTGGGCCGGCAACGGGATCCTCTGTGGACGCGACACCGATCTGGATGGCTTCCCAGACGAAAAGCTGCGGTGCCCGGAGCGGCAGTGTCGCAAGGTGGGGGGGATCAGAGAGGTGTGTGAGCAGGAAAGAAGGCAGGTGGGACTACCTGGTCCCGCTTTTCACTCCCGCTGTCCCCGCCCCTAGGACAACTGCAGGACTGTCCCCAACTCAGGACAGGAGGATGTGGACCGCGATGGCATTGGAGACGCCTGTGACCCAGATGCTGATGGGGACGGGGTCCCCAATGAGGGGGTGGGGCTATGGGCAGAGCCTGGGAGAGACTGGGTGGGGTGTGGTTTGGGTGGGTGGCATGGTCTCAGAAGTCCAGGAGGGGTGAGGGGTTCCCTGGAGAGGAGGCGGGGTCTTGAAAATGAGGCGTTCTGGGAGTGACTTATGCCTCTTCAAAACTGACCATTCATAACCCACCCTGTTCCCCAGGACAACTGCCCTCTGGTGAGGAACCCAGACCAGCGCAACACAGATGGCGACAAGTGGGGAGATGCATGTGACAACTGCGCATCCCAGAAAAATGATGACCAGAAAGACACAGACCAGGACGGCAGGGGTGACGCTTGCGATGATGACATCGATGGCGATCGTGAGCATGGGGATGGGTGAGGAAGAGGCGGTAGGCACTGAAAGGCCGGCTTTAGCTCCAGTGCAGGGCTAGGTGGGTCTTGGAATCCGGATCAGTGACCTCACCTAGGGCACCCTGGACCATGGATCATGGACCAGGCTGGGGCAGGCAGAAGAACGCTTTCAAGGCTGCAAGGCTGGGGAAAAGGCAGGGACGTTTGGAAGGGAAGGTGCTCTGCAGGTATAAAGTAAAAGGACAGAGATATGAGCTTGGGTTTGGGGGCTGGAAGGTGCCATTTTACATCTGGGAGCATAGAGGATCTGAGGGGCATACACACAGGGCACCCAGCTGAGCTGCCCCTGAGAGTGAGAGCCAGTCCTCTCGCCAGTCATCCATTTAAGTCACCATTAAACTGCCCTGATGAAGCCATTCTGGCCCGGTCTCGATCATGGGATTCCTGTCTTGTCCCTATGGTTCCTGAAGGGATCCGAAACCCAGTGGACAACTGTCCCAGGACACCCAACTCAGACCAGAAGGACAGTGATGGTGATGGTATAGGGGATGCTTGTGACAACTGTCCCCAGAAGAGCAACCAGGATCAGGTGAGGGCAAGCCATACTTGGCTCCTCCATCTTCTTCGACCCCTGGGTGAGCCCCAGGCTGGCTTAGTCTCATCACAGCCCAGCTTCGAGCATCCCACCCTGCCAGATGAATGACCTCCCAGTCTCAGCAGGGACTAGGGTGGGGAGTTTCCTTGGAGTCAGGAGGATCTTGACTATGCAGCTGGGGGTGAGTGGGTTCTGAGTTCTGCCATCATCCTTGACTCTTGTCCTCTTCCCCCCCACCCAGAGTGATGTGGACCATGACTTTGTGGGAGATGCTTGTGACAGTGATCAAGACCAGTAAGGAGACCACCTGAGGTGGGTGTCAGCTGTCCCTAACAAAACCCTCTGGGGATCTCATTGTTTCTCTGTCCTACCTCTACCCACTCTAGGGATGGGGATGGGCACCAGGACTCTATGGACAACTGCCCCACGGTGCCCAACAGTGCTCAGCAAGACTCAGACCACGACGGCCAGGGTGACGCCTGTGATGAAGACGACGACAATGACGGAGTGCCCGACAGTCGGGATAACTGCCGCCTGGTGTCCAATCCTGGCCAGGAGGACGCCGACAGTACGACGGGGGTGGGACCTCTAGTGGAGGCGGGGCCAAGGTGGGGTCACTGGGGAGGGGCCTAGGTGGGCTAAAACTTGTCAGAGGTTGCAGTGGGCATGGGCGGTGTCTAGGGTGGGTGTGGCCTGACATGAGGCGGGGCCTAGCGCTGATTCCACTATGGGGGGGGGGGAATCGCCCACCTCCTTTCAGGGGACGGCGTGGGAGACGTGTGCCAGGGTGACTTCGACGCAGACAAGGTGGTAGACAAGATAGACGTGTGTCCGGAGAATGCCGAGGTCACCCTTACTGACTTCCGGGCTTTCCAGACGGTCGTCCTGGACCCGGAGGGTGATGCACAGATTGACCCCAACTGGGTGGTTCTCAACCAGGTAGGGACAAGGTCCATATGGGGGAAGAGAGGAGCCCAGAATCTCCACTGCGGAGCCTAAGCTGGGACAGGGAGCCATGACGTCCACAGTCAGCCTGAGACTCAACTTTCTTTGACCACATTAGGGGATGGAGATCGTGCAGACGATGAACAGTGACCCCGGGCTGGCTGTCGGTGAGAAGCGAGAAGAGCATAGCTGTGCTGGGAGCCGACAGTGGCCAGAGGAGGGAGGGGCTAGAGTGGGCCTGGACTTTGGAGGAGCGTGACCAATGGTAGATCCACGTGGCCGGCCCTTCCTGGGCTGAGGGTGTGTGGATAGGGCTGATCTGGAGAAATTTGGGTCCAGAGGGCAGATTTGGACTCTGGAGGGAAGGTCTACAGGTGGGGTCTAGTGTTGCAAAGCACCATTGCTCCTCTCTTACCCTCCCCAGGTTACACTGCCTTCAACGGTGTGGACTTTGAGGGCACCTTCCATGTGAACACGGCAACAGATGACGACTATGCAGGCTTCATCTTTGGCTACCAGGACAGCTCCAGTTTCTATGTAGTCATGTGGAAGCAGATGGAGCAAACATACTGGCAGGCAAACCCCTTCCGCGCTGTGGCTGAACCAGGCATCCAGCTCAAGGTGCCCGGGCCCTGCCCACAGACCACCCAAATGCCTTTGCAGCCTCCTAGCCTCACACTACAGATCTCAAAGCTCCCCTGAATTTCCACAGACCTGAAATCCTCTCCAGTCCTACAAGGCCTCAAACATACCCTGGGTTCCCTGTATTCTTACTTTGGAGCCCCAAACCCTCTCACAGTGCTCCAAATTTCCCCTTAGTTTCCAAGTCTTCCTGCAGACCCCCCAGGCCCCAGTATATTGCCGAAATCCTCCAGCAAATTCCTCAAATCCTCTAGACTCATTTATTCCATGAACAAACATATAGATCATCAAATTTTCATGAAGATCCCCCCAAATCGTCCAGACCCAAAACCTTTCTAGACTCTCAAATCCTCTCATGAACCCCTAGACACACTGCTGGCCCCATGACCTATATTCCCAAGTCCCCATTTGGCTCCCCAAGAATGTTTCTTGTGAGTCTCCTATCCAGCCTTTCCCAATGCTCCACCACCTGCAACTTCCCAGGTAGGGTTCTAGGGTTCCCCAGTGGCCTGTGAGGTCTCTGACCCCCCTTTCCCTGGGCGCTGGCAGGCAGTGAAGTCCTCCACAGGCCCTGGGGAGCAGCTGCGGAATGCTCTGTGGCACACTGGGGACACAGCATCTCAGGTGCGGCTGCTGTGGAAGGACCCCCGCAACGTGGGCTGGAAGGACAAGACATCCTACCGCTGGTTCCTGCAGCACCGGCCCCAAGTGGGCTACATCAGGTGGGGACCCCATTCTCTGCCAGTGGACTAGGCTAGGGACCCACAGGCCTGTGTGGGAGTCCCTGCTCTGCCCTAGCTGCAGGAGTGAAGGCCTCTGGGCTTCAGTTCCCTTGTCTGTACAAGAATGATATGGGGCAGTCAGGATGAATCTGTTCTAGGCAGCACATAGCAGAGTCTCAGTTAGAAGGTGGAGCCTTATCCACATTTCTTAATTCTTATTCCATGCTGTTAGGAAGCCCAGATGCTCTGCTTAGCATCTCCTGTGTGCAGGGCCCTTGGTGTACATCCTCACACAGGGAAACTGAGGCCCACCCAGGTGAGGGGCCCAATCTGCTTTGAAGCCAATAGGCACCCCTGAGTGCAGCCCAGTCATGGGGTACAGAGAGGAGGGCGTCACTGTCTCTGACCCTCAGGGTGCGATTCTATGAGGGCCCTGAGCTGGTGGCTGACAGCAACGTTATCTTGGACACGACCATGCGGGGTGGCCGTCTGGGGGTCTTCTGCTTCTCCCAAGAGAATATCATCTGGGCGAACCTGCGGTACCGCTGCAATGGTAAGCTGAGGGCATGTGGGGACACTGGTCGGGACTGCCCCACATGCCCCCGGCCAGCCCCCCTAATCTGCCTCCCGCCCTCTTTTTGCAGATACCATTCCGGAGGACTATGAGACTCACCAGCTGCGGCGGGCCTAGGACCTGGGGTGGGGACTGTGTCTGGGTGGGGGCTCAGCACCCAGCCCAGAGGAACAGCTGGCCTAGGGGAAAGCAAGAGCTCAGAGAGGACAAAATAAAGTGGTGCAGGGAAGTGGTGGCTGTGGTCTCTGCTATAGGAGAGATGGTAGGGATAGACCACTGGGGGAGGGCTGGGCCAAGGGATCCTGAAGTGATACCTTGGCCAGTGGGAACCTATAGCTCCAGCTCCTGCTAATACCTTTCCTGGCAGGCCAGAGCCCAGTGACCTGCTGGGGACTATCCAGTCCCCAGGTCTGCTGGTGCATCACATTCATTTTTTGTTACTGGCTGCAATCCCAGGTATGGGTGAGCTGAGACCCTCACTGCAGTGTCTGACCTGGAATTCTGGGAGGTGAGGTTCTCAGCCACTGCCCCAAGTTTAAGAATCTCTCCTCCAGCCTGGTGTGCAGGGTCTCTTCAGAGGGGCCGAGGCTCATGCCAGAGGCCTCTGCCATGCCCACCCCCAAGGGAGGGCAGGGAAGGAAAAACTGGAAAGAAGCAAAGACGAAAACATTGGATTTTTATTATGTTTCATTACAAAGGATGCAAAGATACAAAGACAAAAGCGTCCGCGCCAAAGGATGGGGCAGGACCGCAAAGTGTGCCCTGAGCCGCCCACCCCTGCCCATTGAGGGCGCCCACACACACGGCCTATAAGATGTCCGCGGCAGAGTGTACATGCTAGAGGAAGGGGCAGAGCCAGCCTGGGCACAGGCGGGGACAAACAGGGCTCGGTGGGATTGCATATATCAGTGGGGCCATACAGCCCCTCGAGGGCATTTTCCTACTGGGGCAGGGGATGGTGGAGCCTCTGGACCTTAGCTGCTGATGCCTTCCCTCCCAGGGCCTGGGGGCCAAGGCTACTGCTATGTCTCCTTGTCTCTGGTGGGCAGGAGATCAGAAGTGCTTGACCACTGGGCTTGCCTCTGCATGGATGGCCCCCAACTTCCAAACATCTGTGAGACAGAGAACCAACCCCTGACTCCAAAACATGCCACGTGTCCCTTTCTCCTGGGGATGCTGAGTGCTGGCCAGAAGCCTGGAAAGTGATGGGGCCTCTGAAGCCATCTGGAGCCAGCACTACCCAAGACCCAGCTGCTGCCCCCACCCCACCCAGGAGCCTGGGTCTGGCAGGTCTGAGAAAGTGACAGGAGGAAAAAAGGCTGAGATCAAAGGGCTTGTGTTTCTGCCCCCCACCCATGCCCTTGGCAGCACTCCAGCAGCCAGGCCTGGGGATGCAGGTCACCCCACCTCCTGCTCCTCAAGGAAGAATAGTATCTGTGGCCAGTCTAGATGGCATATGGGATACCTGACCCCTGCCTGGCCAGGAATGAGGAGGCAAAGGCCCATGGGAAATGGACAGTTGGCTCAAGTCAAGATGGCCTGAGTGAACATCCCAGAGACCCCAAGTCACATAGCATGAGACCCCAGGAGATGAGGAGATGAGGAGCCTATGCTCCAAGGAGAACAGGCCCGGGTTGCCCACACATCCCAGGCAGACCTCCCAGGTTCAGTGACAGGTCCATGGGGAGGCTGTGGTGCCATGGCCCCCTCACCTAGAGCACCACCTGTAGATGATGGGACAAGCCCAGAGGCACCTCAGTGGCCCTCACATCCTACCCTTGCACTGAGGGCCCCTCAGCCTCTGGTTGACAGCTCCATCGGGACCCAGTGAAGGTTGACAGAAGTTGCTGTTTTATCAAGGTTAGAGGTTGACAGAGAACCCCCCCTCCCCAATACTGCCAGGCCTCAACCGCCCCTCCCAAGCCTATACCTGGGGTTGGGAAGAAGGAGGACTGCCTTCTTTGAAAATACAGAAAACTCAGAATCCAAGTTGGAGCTTAAGTTTGGAAGGATGTTTGGTTATGAACTAGCTCAGGGCCCGCCTGAGGGTGGCACCAGCACCTCTAGAGCTGTCAGGACCAGGACCTAGGCAGAAGGTGCCCGGAGCCCTACCTAATCCCTGTGGGCCTCTTACCCACTTCTGTCACATAGCCCCCAGCCTGACACTCAAGCCCCAGGGCTTAACAGCTGGCTATTAGCTGTCCTTGTCCACCCTACTGTGACAACCAGGCCTCCCCAGGATGCCCTCCTGGTAAGGTGTCCTCCCGGGAGCTTGGCTCCCTGAAGAAATCAAGTCAAACAGACCAATGTCAACACTCTTCCTCCCCAGTGGAAGGAAACAAGTGGATGACGGCAGGACCCCAAGAGGGGCACAGAAGCCTCTTCCTTAGAGGACACAGAGAGGGGCTGACCCCACAGCCTTAGAGCCTCAGGATGAGGGAACAACTTACCAACCTAGGGAGTGACAGTAAACCAAGGCAGGTGGGGCACACCATACTATCAGAAGCACTCTTGCCTTAATTCCATCCTGGGGAAAGATCTGCACAGCAGCAGCTAGGCTGAAGCTGGGGGCACGCAAGGGAATGGCCCAGCCTCCAACCCAGAGCGGACCAAGTGTCCAGGCCTGCCCCGAGCAAGCAGAGATGCAGGCGGTGGGTCTACATGCATGCCCCACAGCACGGCTTCTCTGAAATCACAGTATTTTCACATCACAAAGCAAAGGGCCAACTCCCTTACATAGTCTCGTTTCAGAAAGTCTTGGCAATTCAAGAATATTTAGTAGAGAAGTGGTATTAAAAAACAAAACAAAATAAGCCAAACAAACACAAGATGCCCTGATGCAGACCCTGGGTGGCCTGCCCAGGACCAGGAGGACTATGAACCTTTCCAGAACATGGGGACACCTGGACGCCGTCTCCTGGGCACAACTATATACCTTCCTGGGAAAGTCATGTTCTCACTGGAAAAGGAACTCAGTAACAGACTAGGCTGTCCTGTTAATACAATGTCACTGTGCACCTGGCTGGAGAATGCTGGGAATGGGTCATGGACCCACAGTACTCAGAGGTCATTGTCCTTCTCTCCTGCCTTTTTGCATGGAGAACCTAGAGACAGCAAAAGCCAGAGACACTGGCTGACGGCTGGATAGGCCAGAAGTGGGGGCTGTCAACATGCCAACATTCCCTAGTAGGGTCCCAATGCCTTGTTTGAAAATTGCATCTAGGCAGGTTGCTTATAACTGCATTAAGGC
The DNA here is from genome assembly GCA_963574575.1 of Galagoides demidoff. Lineage (NCBI taxonomy): Eukaryota > Metazoa > Chordata > Mammalia > Primates > Galagidae > Galagoides > Galagoides demidoff. The sequence continues at coordinate 13,575 of CAUYQV010037814.1, forward strand.
CATTTTTTAAAAAAGTTCTACATACAAGTTTAATGGTAATCAAACTCTCTTATGTACATGTAGTTTTTCTTTTAAAAAAGAAATTGTCCCCACTCTTTGCCGCCCAGCCTGTTGTGGCAAGAGAAAGTGTTTTTGACCTAGACAGACCAACCCATCCCGCTCTCCCAGCCCAGAACAGCAGATAGCAGTGGGAGCAATGTGGCCTAAGGGGAGCCTTCTCATGTGAGGGGCCACTCCGGCATGTGCTAACAGTGTCTGGGGGAAAGAGAGGAAGGGATGGTCGCTAGGATCAAATCTGGCTCTCGAGGACAGAGGAGATCTGCGACACCACAAATAAATGCACCACAAGGAAGATGCCAGCCCAGCAGGCAGAGGAGCCAGCAAGAAGGACAAGATGCAATCTGGGAGAGATTAGAACAGTCATTTCTATTCCACAGCAGCCAACAGAAAACCAAGCCAGCTCCAATGCCTCCCTGGCAAGGCCTCGTCTGAGATGACCACCAGATGCCTTGTCACCCCAGCCTTCAAGATGCTTCTGGAACCTGACACCAGAACAGACTGCTGTCTTCCTCCAAGTCCACCTGCAACACCTCTGAGCTGCCAAGGAGCAACTGGCAGCCAACTCTGCCCACTGAGAGTGGTGTGGGCTGGGACCAGGTCAGGTGGGGAGGGGAGGAAATGCCAGCTCTGTCCTGGTTCTCAGGGTGGACCACTAAGAGGACAGCCTCATCTCAAGGGACCAGCCTCAATAACCTGGAGCATATAGGCTTCTCTGAACACTGGTGGGCACCTTCTGAGAGCGACAGGGTCTTCAAAAGACCTTCAATAGTAGAGGCTCCTTCCCAGAAGCCTCTTATGTATGAGCAGAGGCACCTTTGGCTACTACAAGCTCCTGCCAAGTCCCAGGGCCCAGCCAGCCCTTAAGTGGCCCTTTGGTTTTATGGTTAACTTGGGATGAAACTCAAAAGGCCAGAGACTCAGCAGGCAGCAGACTGCTTCCGGGTACATCACCTCCAATTCCAGTTAGCTTAAAAAATAGATAACATAGGATTTTTGGAATAAAAACATGCTCTCAGGCAAGTGTTGGCTTGAAGGATTCAGCTACTCATCTATAACCAAAATATAAATACAAACCAAAAGAAAAAAAAACACAACAAAATTTCCCCAGCCACCCCCCCCCCATACCCATACCTTAAATAATAGTAGGTATCTGTAACAGTACTGGTGAGCACAGTGCAGGGGATGGGAGAGGAAAAGAGATTTAACCCCCCTACCCTGCCCTGGGAATCCCTGCCGTGGTTACCCTCCAAGCCCTTCTGTCCTGGCTGGGTGTTCCATGGCAAGGATGGCCACCAATGCACCTGCCTAGAGGTGAGGCAGGGCTGGAGTGATGGAAACGGGGCAAGGAGGGGGCCTAGGGGGGAATAGCTGCATCTCATGCTCTGTTCACTTTGCATCTGTCAGAGTGGATTCTAGCGCTCTGTATGTGCTCAGAAATGTAAAAGACAGCCGTCAAAATAGTGTTTATTTTACTTTGCGTCCACCCCTCGCTCTGACGCCTTCTCCCTTGAACAGGGTAGGTCTCACTCTCTGCCTAACGACGGGCTGGGGGTGGCAGGTGGGCGGGGGTACCAGGGACCAAGAAAGGCAGTGAGAGCTGGACAACAGTCGGAAAATGCACCGCGAAAAACCACGCGCACCCCTCCCCCAAGCCTGCCCGCCTGCTTCGCCCTGCAGAATAGCTCATACCCCACTGTAGGGGATGAAGGAGCCACTGCAGGGAGGGTCTTGTGGTGGTGGGGATCTCACAGCCTCCGATCCCAGCCTGGCCTTGGTGGGCCGGTGGTTAGCCCAGCATGTGGCTTCACACTGGGCTTCGTGGGAGGTGGACAACCGAGGGACGGGCTGGCAGGGGGGTGCTTGGCGGCATTGCAAGCTCAGAATCACAAGCTCAGCCGTTGGCAAGGGACGAAGTGCGGCTGTCCCCAGGCTGGGGAGATGCCATTGGGACCACTGAGCGGCGGTGGGGTGCCAGCGTGCCCGCTCACAGACGGTCCATCCGGAAGGTGTCCTCAGTGGCTGGGTCAGCCAGGACCATGTCAGGGTCGTTGAGCATGTGTAGTCCGTCAAGGGTCAGGGGGTCGATCTTGAGTTCGTCCAGGGGGAACTGGTTGTCAGAGTCGAAGCTGACGTCACCAACCCCAGCCAGAGAGCTGGTCAGTTCTTTAGAGAGACTGGGTGGGGACTCTCCTGTCACTGCAGGGGGGTACAAAAGGCACAGCTTAATCCCCAGTTTCAAAACTCCAGATACTGCCTCCATTGCCTACATCCATGTGACCCAGTCAGACCAGGGATGCTCACTTGGGAGATGCTGTCCCCCAGCGGGGTGTGTGTGTGTGTGTGTGACACAGGCAATGTCTAGGGACATTCTGGTTGTCAAAACTGGGAAAGGGGATACTAATAGCACCTGGTGAATGGAAGTCAAGGACACTACTCAACACCCTACAGTGCACAGGACAGGCCCCACCACAGACAACAATCTGGCTCCAGCTGTCAGCAGGTGGAGAAATCCTGGGCTGAGGGCTGTGTCGCAAACATCAGCATGACCTAAAGATTGTAGGGACCTCTCCTGCTTTGCAAGGTTTTGCCACAAGATCTGCTCAGCCACTAAGAAAGGCTGGGATGAGTGTGGTTTCATGACTTCTTAGGGGACCCAGCAGCTGCTCAGGCTGGAGGGAACCCTGGTTCCCCATAAAATCTCTGGTTCAAACCTGGGTTTCCTCCTCTACCCTCAGGGATATGCTGGGCCCCTCTGTCCAGATCTGGAAAATGTGTCTGAAATGCTCTGCTTCTGTTAGGGCAATCACAGGGTCTGAATTCTTAGATTTTTCTCATTAGTCAGGGGCTTCCCTGCTGAAGCAACTTACTGACTCACAGGGTGGGGAGGAAGGGCCAGGTCCTATGCTCAAAGCCCAGGCCAGGGTTTTGAAACATGGATCCCTACAGCCTGGAGATGACAGTAGAGACAGTAGGAGGGTCCCAACCTCAATGCCCCAACAGCCCTGGCTTATAAGGGAATTGCCATCAGGGCTCTCTAGATGGAGCAGGGATGGTGCATATGTGCCACGTAGTACAGAGGCTGGTCTGTCCCCAAGTGCCTGGGTACCATGCTTAGACTGCTTGGAGGTACTTGTCACAGAGCATGAGAGCCCTTTCATGTTGCTGGCTGTGCCAGGCATGGGCAACCCTGACACACACATAGCTAACTCAGGTCAGTGCCTGGCTCATGGCTCAGGGCTTCCAGCTTTTCAGCCAGAGAAGTGGCCACTGGGTTGGGCAAGTGACCAGCTCTGTTCTAAGCACAAAGCACTAGATGTCTGATCCAGGTGTTTCCCTGGCCTTCCCTTATATCCAGGTATGAGTTAAGTTTGGGGTGATGTGGGATATCTGGCTTCCCTGGGCCCCAGCCAAGTGCAGGGACACAGCCTCGGCCCCGCCACACCCTCCTCTTGCAGCGTGGGAAGCTCCTAACCTAGGTCTTCCTCACCTGTGAGGATGATGTTGGGGATGCCACTGTGGCTGGGAAAGCCAAGCTGCTGCGCATCTGGCAGGCTCCCATGGCTGCCTGTGAGGCCCATCATGGCTGCCTGCGAATAGTTGAGTGTCGACCCGGAGCTGTACAGGCTACTGGAACTGATGGCATTCTCCATCATGTTGAACTGCTCCAGCTGGGGATGGAGGCACACCAGGTTTTGAGGACCACACTGGGCCCCTGGCTGCTGTTGCCTAGCTCGCCTGCCTACCTGCCTGTGGATGCCACCCCTGAAGGGTGCCCAGCATCAAGGCTGCTGAGCACAAGCTCCCCATAACCCTGGGGCTTCCCCCTCCCTCTTTAGGCTCGCCGCATGTATGGATGGATAGATGAGCGAGTGAGTAACCAGTTCCACTCTGTGACCAAGGCCTCCCCTGCCCAGATGCCCCCCAACCTGGCCTCCACGCAAAGCCAATGCAACCTCCCAGCAAACCCACATGCACAGCCCATACAGAGGTGCTGCTGCCTCCACAGCCACGGCCCCAGCCCTGCCCAGTGATCACTACCTGCCCTTTTCTCCCCTCTGCCCTTGGCCTCCATGAGCAGTCCAGGTGCAAAAGCCACAGAGGGCAAGGTAACATATCCCTGCCAGGGGTCAAGGCCTCTGTACCCCACAGAGACATGGCAGTGGTAGGGGCAGAGGAGTGAAGTCAAGGGGCAGGCAGGATACCCTGAGCATGTGCAGCCCAGACTTGCAAGGCCAAGGTCCTGGCAAGCACCTGTCCTGGGCACCAGCTGGCCTAGGCGCCTGCTCACCTGGTGGGACAGAGCATTGGCCTGCCTGGCCGCCATCTGCTGCTCATAGTATGCGTCCCCAAACACGCTGCCCAGGGTGGAGGAGTGCTGCAGACAGAAGAGAGGCCTGCTATGGTCACAGCCCTGAGACCAGGCAGGGAGTTGGCACCTCCTCAGCCTGGATGGAAGAGGCCCCTGGAACTTCCCAGACAACTGCTTGGGATGCAGGAGGCTGATATTTTTCTTGGGGTTCTTGGGGTACCCCTCAACCCCAGATGACTTTTATCCACCATCTGCTCCTGGGGGGACCTCTGTACTCTGACATCCCCCCAAATTGCCATCCCCATCTCTTTTCCTAGATCCTAGGTGTGAGAGACCCCATCTCCAACATACAGAAGGTAGAGGACTCCAGGGATGAGGAAACCCTGCCTGATAGACCCCAGAGTAGAACTTGTTACCAGGGCCAAGGCAGGAGGTACCCAGATGTTATGATCAGGACAGAACATGTGCTCAGTGACTCCTGGCAAGTCCCCAGGGACACATAGGACAGGGTGCAGGCCACATATATGGACAGGATGGGCACATGGAGTCGGCTGCCAGATGAACAAGCAAAGGACAGACCCAGGGCCCCCCACCTAGAGTTGCCTGCCCATGAGACCCTGGGGCCCTACTGCTGCAACCTAAGACCAGACACAGACCCACTGGCCATTGCTCCAGGTGTTCAAGGGGCACAGAGCAGAAAAAGACATGCCCACTCCAGTGGTCCCTCTTGGTAGTCAAGACATCCCAAATACCAGGGGAGAGTTTAAACAGCTACACACCAAAGGGGGTGTCAGAAACTGACCCCACATTTGGTTAAGCTAGACAATCAAACATGTGAAAACAAATCATTAGCAGGGTCAGTTACCGACATCCCATTGGTATGAGACTTTAAAGAGTGATACAAGGGGCTCGATTCCTGTAGCACAGTGGTTACGGTGCCAACTACATACACTGAGGCTGGGGGGTTCGTACCTGGCCCTAGCCAGCTATACAACAATGACAACTGCAACAAAAAAATACCTAGGCGTTGTGGCCAGTGCCTGTAGTCCCAGCTATTTGGGAGGCTGAGGCAAGAGAATTGCTTAAGCCCAAGAATTTGTTGGGCTGTGATGCCCTGGCACTCTACCAAGGGTGACATGGTAAGACTTTGTCTCAAAAAAAAAAAATGAAAAAAAAGAGTGACACAAGGAAGGACAAGTACAAAAATTCTGCCTTGGACCAGAAATGGGGGCTCACACCTATAATCCTAACTCTCTGGGAGGCTGAGGTGGGTGGATTGCCTGAGCTCAGGAGTTTGAGACCAACCTGAGCAAGAGTGAGACCCCATTTCTACTAAAAAATTAGCCTTGTGGCAGGCACCTATAGTTCCAGCTACTTGGGAGGCTATGGCAAAGGGATCACTTGAGTCCAGGAGTTTGAGGTTGCTGTGAGCTATGATGCCCAGGCACTTTACCCAGGGTAACAGAGTGAGACTCTGTCTCAAAAAAAAAAAAAATTGTGCCTTGACTCTAAAAAGCCAACAGCCTCAGGTTTTGGACACAGCTCACGTAGGTTTGTGGCTTGTTTACCCAAGAGGAAGGTACATGATAGGTAATTTCTTTCTTTCTTTTTTTTGCAGTTTTGGGCCAGGGCTGAGTTTGAACCCGCCCTCTCCGGTATATGGGGCCAGTGCCCTATACCTTTGAGCCACAGGCGCTGCCCAATGATGGGTAATTTCACATCAGCTGTCACAAACCTTGTCAGAGGCTGGGGGCAGGTCCGTTTCAAGGCTCAGGGCAATGGGTGGGACTGGGGCTTCCAAGAATTGCCTGATCCTGTTCCCATGACTTTGGACTCAAGCCTGATACAAGCACTGGAACTGAAGTTTCTTACAGGCTACTAAGAAGGTTTGAAGGGGGCTAGGCATGGTGGCTCACGCCTATAATCCTAGCCCTCTGGGTGGCTGAGGCGGGTGGATACCTTGAGCTCATGAGTTCAAGACCAGCCTGAGCAAAAGCAAGACCCTATCTCTACTAAAAATAGAAAAACTGAGGCAAGAGGATTGCTTGAGCCCAAGAGTTGGAGGTTGATGTGAGCTATGATGCCATGGCACTCTACCCAGGGCAACAGCTTGAGACTCTGCCTTGGGAAAAAAAAAATGGTTTGAAGGAAAGGTCAGCTTGGAAGGAAGAAGGCAACCACATACAGAACCAAATCATAGGTAACTCAGGCCCAGGGCCTGGCTGAGGTGGACACAGTGCTCTTGGTGGCTGGGCATAGCGGCACAGCAGGGTGGAGTGAGGTGGCTGTGCTGTGCATCTAGGAGAGATGCAGGCCCAGGTAGGGAAGAGTTTGGTGACCTGGACTTGTGGTGAGCAAGCCTCAGGTCGGGACTGCCTTACTCTGATGAGCTACCTGCTTATCACATCAGCACCCAACAGACAACAGACACACAAACACAGGCTTGACAAGACAGCCATCTGCTCTCTGCTTGGCAGACCAACCCACTTTGATTTGGGGCACAAAAATTAACTGACCATTCAGGCGACTCGCTCCTTAGAGAAATCTGTTCAACCCCTAATTCCTGTCTTGTTCTGCCTCAAACACAAGAGAGATGTGACTTAGGAACTGGCCCTATGCCATGCTGCCCACTGGGGCAGGCCCCACCTTCCACTTCTCCTGCCTGGATCAGTGTCCCTGCCCCAATGGTGCCACAAGATGAGACCAGACACGGTCACCAGAGCCTGAGAACACAGAGCTGGTGTATATGGACAGAGCATGTGCAGATACCAGGGTGCCCTGAGTTTACCATTTGCCCACAGGGCCAGGGGCTGCAGGTAGTAGTCCCAGGGGGCAGAAGTCCCTACACACAACTGAGAGCTACAGATGTGGGGAGAGAGGGATCTCACCATCCTTAACTATGGGACCTCACAGCATGTGCTCTGAGATAAGGGAATCTGACCTTACTCCTGAAGGGACAGGTTTCATTACTGCTCTATCTGGGAAGGAGGATCCTATCATGCCTTCTACCAGGTATAGAGGATGATTGAAGGGTCCTGGGCACACCAGTGGCTTTGAGGGTTTTCTTAGCTTGGTGACATTCTGGAGATAAGATGACCTCAGGGTAGTGGGGGCCTGGAGAGCATCTCCTGCCAGGGTGAGAAGTTGGGGGCCCTGTGGACAACCCTCCTTCAACCAACAGAGGTTCCATTTAGAATGTAGGATCTCGGCTCAGCGCCTGTGGCTCAATCGGCGCCAGCCACATACACCAAAGGTGGCAGGTTCGAATCCCCAGCCTGGACCCACCAAACAACAATGATGGCTGCAACCAAAAAATGGCCGGGCGTTGTGGCGGGCGCCTGTGGTCCCAGCTACTTGGGAGGCGGAGGCAGGAGACTCGCTTGAGCCCAGGAGTTGGAGGTTGCT